>MU388358.1:0-27483 GCA_022578535.1 Jackrogersella minutella
GGAGCATTTTCCATAATCGGGATCCACTACTTGATTTTGACCAGGGTCTAAAAAGCCATAATCATAATCTTTTTTTGTTCCCGCGAACACCACCTCATTACCCACCTTTACCGATTCCCTGGTAATGCGGCTGATTCTCCTAAATCCAGCTACGGCCGTGGCTATCTAGTGGCGCAGACTATACCCCGGAGCAGTCTCGGGGAGTTATGTGTCGGTGTCGTTATCAATCTTGCCCTCGCAGCCCTCGGTGGCCAACTTGCTCGTCGCTGCTTTATTATATTCATCAACCTCGCCACATAGGTCTGGCATTACGGATTGATGAACATATCCTCTAGGGACCCTAGAGAGACTGGCGCTACTACAGAAATAAAATAGTGGAGGTTCACAGTCATAAACCCCCCCCCCCTTGAAACTTATCAGTCACGGCTTCATAATAACACATAAAATCATACGAAGAAGCGAAAACCTCGAGATGGTATTAAAAATAAACCTAATCCTCAGCAAAACAACATCAGCTCTTTACATCCCATCCGCCAACATGGCATCCACCAGCTGGACATGGCGATCGCCACTCTCCTGGCTCCACTCGGTCTCGTAGTTCAAGCCGTAGGGCCAAAAGTGGCTGCCGCCGCAGCCGATCGTCGCGTCGGGGCCGTCCCAGGTGCGCAGCAGCGGGATGGCGGAGGGCCAGTCGGCGGCGGCGCAGCGGCGGTCGAACTCGGCGGTCTGGCCGACGCCGAGCGTGTGCGAGATCTCGTGCATGGCCGTGCGCTCCGTCATGTACGCCCGGTCCGACCCGAACCGCAGGTCCCCGTTGTAGTTGGCCTCCGCCGTCGGCACGCCCGGGGCGTAGTACACCCGGATCGTCTTCGAGGCCGCCGTGAACTTCTCGTAGTGCGCCACCGCGAGGTTCATCGCCGCCTCGATGGACGCGTACGCTGAGCTCTGGTCCTCCGTCGGGTTGGTGGCTTTCTCGAGCGTCCAGGTTAGCGCGCCCGAGGCGGCGGTGGCGTAGGTTAGCGCCGCGGCGAGGATGGTGAGACGCATTTTGTAGGGTGTTGAGGGATTGCGGTGGTGGTGATGATGTAGGTAAGACTTGTTGTTGTTGGTGTTGTGTGATTTAGATTCGATTGTCGCTTTGAGAATGGACAATGGACGTCTATATAAGAATGCGGTGTCATCTTCCCCTGTCGATCACCCGAGTAGATCTGTCCCGAGGCTTCCATAGGCTAATAGTGATTCGGGGAAAGATCCCTCGCCGGCATTGGACGACGAAGATACACTGCTCTAGTTCATCCTTTCAATATAACCACCTTACATTTTCGGACGATTCTGCTCCGATATATGGGGTACAAAGAGACCTCAAGACCTTGGCGACCATGGATCAGAAGTTGTTTTTTGCTATAAGTTCTTGGCATATGGCCTTTTTATCTTGGAAACACGAACTTTAGAATTGGATGGCATTATACAGATCAATCCTCCGTACTTAAATAACTACAGGTGAAACAATGTGGTCTCATGAGCTAGGTACATTTTCGTTGTCATGTCTGGGCCCTTAATCTTACTTTAGCAACGCTTCTCAACGGAATATTAAATTTTGGAACATCTTTACCGTGGATGGAGATGATTCAAGCTTGAGTAATAAAATCCTGTCTTTCACGCAGCTACCAGGTTCGATCTTCTGGGTGACTAGGTGTCATTATCGAGGAGGGAGACGAATTCAATTTTCAACCAATACCTCCTAGGTAAGTTTCCCTGCGTAAAAGAAATTGCACACTTAGTTAGATTTATCAAGTTTGTTTCCCCTCTGCATTCGGCTTTCAAGCCTCTTATGTCACATAGAGCTGCATGTAATAGTCAGAATATCTACGGTATGATTTGACTGTTTTAACTAGAGCTGTTATTTTGGCAGAAAACATACATATAAACCAACACGGGCATATTTTTAGGTAGGTAATTAGAATTATCCTACTATGTAAATTACCTGTGATGAATTATATTCGGTATGTGTATGAAGCAAATGCATCGCAGCAATGGAAAGGAGTTTGCGTATTAGCCGTGCAGAACGGCAAAGAACCGGTGCAATCACCACATAACAATTTTCGTAAGAACAAGTAGAAGTATGGATATCTTCAAGTTCCATCATGCCCCGACTACGCAGCCATGTCGTGCCACGGACCTTTGCCGATGCCCTTCTGTGTCGTGCTGATAAGCTCATCGATCAGTACGGTGTGGAGCCAGCGCGGCATCAATTGACGAAACTGGCTGAACAGATCTCATCCAATAAAATCTTGAAAAGTACCGACATCTGGAATCGATCTGGCCTTGCATCGTATTATTCCCTTTTTATTGGAGATAATCTACGCTGGGAAGCACTAGGAATACTTGCGGTGATGGCATCAGCTACAATGCTGGCACCCTTGTTGTCCTGTACACGACACAAGGGTCCACTACCCAAGGATCTGGCACCTCATCTGGTTCAAGCGTCATCATCTTGCATTAAGTTATCGCGGATAAAAGGAGGGGTCAACGACGTCGTAGTGTTGTTAAGGTACCAAAACCTCATTGTTACCATACTACACCACGGGTATAGGGGCAAGTATTCCAGTCAATGCTATATGGAATCTGTATTGACAGTCATATTAGATAAAAAAACGTGGAAATGTCTTTCTGATCTCGTAGGCGCGGTCTTTGAAACGGGACTACATTGCTGAAAGATACGGTATATGAGGTATATGTTGTTGTATTGACTTGATTTTCTGACTGAATGAGTGATGGGGGAAGTCCTTCTTACATACAAGTCCATGCCAAGACACCCTGTACTGTACCTGAAGGCAGTCCCTTGACTACTCACTTCAGCACTTTGGACAGACGACCTGAACTTTTCTAACCGCCCGACAGTGAGATAGATCAGAAATGTACCTCGGAATGGGATCGACTCCATAATTATACTAAGTACCCTAATGCCGAGCTTGGGAAATGTGAAAGAAAGGAGCGATTGCTACTAGGAACGATATACTTAGATGATCTCTATTTCAAACTTCAGATTGAAATTACTACAATGCCGAAGGTTCAAACTGTTGTTACAAGATGATTGAGAGCTTGCAAACTATAGTACTGGCAACCCTCGACGTCACTGCGCCTGCAGTGCATGCGGAGTCAATTCCCGAGGGGTATTTCTGGATTCTGAGTGAACTTTGCCTATATCTATACAGAGGGGGCTGATTAGAACTTGTAGATACTCTTATATGGCATGCCAGTTGCAGAAACCTTAGTTCAGTACCTAGACGATACTGTAACCAACCCCCCGGAGTATTGGAAGCCTTACGATGATCCCGAGAGCGAAGAAGGACTGATTATTAGGGTCATGAAGAGTTTGATTTCCCGCATGGACTCCATTATTATGCGACACGGTGGGAACTTTGATGCATTTCGGGATGACTGAGACAAGTTCGCGAAGTACCTCGATGCCGTGAGAAAGAAATTCGAGGACGTTGAAGATGACAACAATCAATACTGTCATATTGAAGTACAGTGTCCGAAAGTACCCTGGGAACCTAAGTCAACAGACCCGACTGACCTCTTTTTGGATCCCAATGAATAATCGGCTGTCGTAGGGGCTACTAGAAACATGGTTCGACTGGCGGATAAAGGGGCCCAGGAGTAAGGGAGCCAAGTGAGCTCCGGAGAGATAAACATTGTATGTAACCTAAAAGTCTGAAAAAGGCAAAGAATTCCAAAAACAGTACATTTGGCTTAGCAAAAATGCTGCTGAATAATAGGTAGTTGCATTCTACTACGTGCAAGTCTCGATATGCAACGCAGGGATAATATTAGGAACATCTCGTTCAAGATGCCATGTAGAGCAAATGGTAACACAGCATTGAAAGACGTGATACGACAGATACCACCCTGCTTACAACATCTTGAGGCTCCCTTAACACTTCAATTCAGCCGAAGGCCTCCGGGATTTTCAAATCCGCAAAGCCGGAGGGGTCCGGCGCCACGATGCACCCGGCGGAGCGAACAAAAAGTCCCGGCATACCTAGCGCCAACCAGTCCTCGAATCACAGTTTCAAGTAAAGATCTCAGCTAAGCATTCCAATCTCACGGCATCGATGCATCTAGCAGCCGTGGGGACATCTTAAGTCGTACTCTAGACGCAAGATTCGGAATTTATGTCCAAGTTCCTATGCGAAGGAGTCCATCCCTGTGCCTCAATAGGCAATTCCGTGAGACGGCCCTAAGTGCACATACTGGGGGCTTAGTAACATATCGCCGGTATCCCCGCGTGCATGCACGAAGATGGCAGATATCCCTGCGGCATATGCCGTCTCCAGCCCGGATAGTTGAATTCGTCAACGCAAGGCTCGTACGTTACAGTTACTAATATCCGTGAACGCCTTTATTGTCACTGAGATGCATAGAATGATGGTCGCCAACATGAGACGGACGGAGCAGATCTTCCCCGATAATTCGGACGCAGTTATCTCCAGGTAGGTTTATAAATACGGACATATCCACGAGTTTGAACAAACATCTATCGCAAGCACTCCGTTGTCTATCCAGAAGCAAGATATAACCCATCCGAACCTCTATCCCAAAACTCCAACTTCAACCACCATCATCAAGCCCCAACTTCAACCACCATGGCCGACCCCAAGAACCAGCGAATCTTCATCACCGGCGCGAGCGGGTACGTCGGCGGCCGCATCGCCACCTTCGCCATCGCGGAGGGGTACACGGTGCACGGGCTCTCGCGGACCGAGTCCAGCGACGCGAAGCTGAAGGCGATGGGCGCGGTGCCCGTGCGCGGGGACCTGACGTCGCTGGACGTGCTGCGCCGCGAGAGCGCGGCCGCCGACGTGGTCATGCACCTGGCGGACCCGTTCACGCGGGACCTGAGCCACGGGTACGAGCCCGTGATCAGGCAGCAGGCCGCCGTCGCCGACGCCTTCGCCGACAGCATGCAGGGCACCGGCAAGGCCCTCGTCATGACGTCCGGCACCCTCATGGCGGCTGCCGACCCCAACGGCGGCGAGACCGACGAGACGGCCCCGCGCCCCGAGAAGACCCTTGTGCCGCGCCATCTTGTTGAGGAGTACGACTTGTCGCTCGCCAAGAAGGGGATCCGAGTTTCGAGTATCCGCCTTGCTCCCTACGTCTACGGACGCGGAGGCAGTGGAGTTAAATTGTTTAGTATGTACCCCCTGGACTCGCACCGTCAATCCTCCTAGAAGACATGCTCGGATTCTTCGAAATTGTATGCAATGCATCCGCTAACCCATCACCAGTGCAAATGTCGGCCAAGAGCGGCGGGGTGATCTGCGTCGACGAGGGCAAATCGCACACCACAACCGTGCACGTCGACGACGCGGCCCGGCTCTACCTCCTCGCGGCGCAGAAGGCGCCCGCCGGCTCGATCTACAATGCGACGGCCGAGACGAACGTGACAGCCCGGCAGCTAGCCGAAGCCATCAGCGAGGCCGTGCACGTCCCCATCAACTTCCTGACGTTTGCCGAGGCTGAAGCGAAGCTGGGGGTTTTCTTCGCACGCTTCCTCGCCGCCGATAACCGTGCTTCTAGCGCCAAGGCCCAGAAGGAGCTCGGTTGGGAGATCCGCGAGAAGGTGGGAATCCTGGCGGATATTCGGTCGGGATCTTACCAGGCTGTTGCGAAGGAGATCTTGAGCCAGGCTGGCAGTGCGGCTCCTGCGAATTAGAAGCTAGTAAATGGAATCTTAAAGGGCACCCCTCTTGAGAATTTAGGGGATGGTTGGACAAAGCAGCGTATCTCTGCGCTACCGCTTCCGAAGATATGAAGCATTTTATCTAGGCTTAGAGCGTGTAGTGAGTGTCAAGCTCCTGAGTACCGACCTTCATACCATTAAACAATCAATTTTGATGCATTGTAGCTGCATCAGCCACTTATTGATGTCCCTTCCATGTGAAGTTGTGACTAGTTCTCCGCTTAGAGCATTTTCATCTATCTCGAGTCCCTCAACTATTGCGCTGTCCCTCATCCGCCAGATCTCTACTAACGTTTCCATTGTTGAGGTGATCATCCCCCAGGGGCAAATGTTCCTGTATTCACGCAGTCGATCTAGCACCCATATCCTGTGAGCTGGATTCGCCGTCTCAATCCCCGTAAGGAATACAGGCCATGTCGCAGACTTGAATAGGGGGCTATCAGTCGGGATGAAGGATAGGTGATATAAAATAGTACTAGTGAGCTCCGCGGTGTTGGGAAGGATTGGCAAATCGTCTTCGTCGATCCCACAGAGCGATGCGTGATGAATGAGCTGGCTTGGCAGGCCTGGGGCAACCAGGAGAACGTATAAGCATACAGCAGCGCGGAAAGTTGCACTAATATGCCTCCTGTATTCCAATTCGACTTCGTCCAGGTAACCAACGACTGCTGCAATGTTAGCGCAGATATTCTCTGCCCACGCATCGCCGTCAAACGCCTGGACCTCCTGTAAGATTTCAAGGCATGACTGTATCTGTTTGTTATCTAACGCACCGGCCCCGCTAGACCTGATTTCTCTAGCCAGCTGCGAAGTCCGAAACACGGCGTATAATAGACGAGAGGGACAACTATGATAACTGTTGGCCTCAGTACGGAGAAGAATATGAATGATGTCAGCATCTTCTCCGTCAAAAGTCAAGTGATCTAGGGCAGTTTTGCTCTTAGACGACACAAGTGAGTCCAATGCGTTACTCCAGATATAATAAGCCATTGAGTCAGAAGCGATATAGTCACGAGCACTAAGGGGTTGAGAAGAGGAGGCAGAGTGGCAAGCAAAAGGGAAAGGAATAAAGGGCTCGAACATTGAGAGATGAAAAAGCGATTTGGAGTCTGGTTGCAACTCTTGGGTCAACTCCGAAAGATTTCTTGGCTGTGAGTTTTGAGATTTCCGCATGCTGAGTAGTTTGCCCACGAAATTCATGTGAGACCGCCAGTCACTTTTCCCCGAATCGATCAGCGCAAAGTTGACGAAGAAGAGAACGGCGGCCAGTAGTGCGTCTTTCTCTCGGTCGTCGACTTCAGCATTATTTGGATCTCTCTGGCGCTCTATCGCTGTTTGCAATGACTTGACGGCTCGGTGTCGCGCACGCAAGGCATCGACGAGCGCGTCAGATGCTGGCATTGGGCTCTCATGCCAGCGCATAGCGTTGCAGAAATGCAACGCGGATGCCGCGATGATGATCTCACGGAGAAACGGATACTCCTGAGACATAGGGACTAGGTCCCGGAATGGGTTGACGCCACGCTGCGGCGAGTCGTATATGATAAGATCCTGACAGAAGCGAACAGCATCTATATAGTTCTATTAGAAAGGTGATGTGGAATGCGTGGGAAGCAAAGAAGAAACTGACAATAGTTGAGGTAATGCCGGGACGGCAGTTCTAAGTCTTGGAACAACGGGTCTACCAGGGGGAAATTCGGAGTAAGAGACCAAAGTTTAACAGCTCCGGGTGCTAAAATTAACTCGGCACAGTCCTCGATGTCCGACTGAGATGTGAGAGATCTCCGAGTATTTGGAACTGGGTGATCCGGAGTCGCCTTCGTCGCTGGGACCTGTGTTGCCGCATAGGTATCAACCCACTTATAAAACTTGCCATATCCAGGACATTGAATTCCAGCGCTCGTGCACTTGTGGCACTCAGGGACAGAACGATCGCATCTTAAGCGACGTCTCCGGCAGTGGTGGCAAGCCTTCGGTGGAGCTTTTGGAGCAACCATAAGGATTACAAGAAGCAAGACGGTGGTGGTAGATATACAACGATGATGAAGTGTAGGATGACAACTCCTCCGTATTGTGCAGACGGATGAAGCGGACGGGTTCATTAACGACTGGGATGGGTGAAAGGAACGACAGATTGTTGCATTGACAGCTGAACCGGGGTCACTGAGCGGAGATCCCGGTCTATGACTCGCTTGAAAATATGGATAGGATCCAACTCGGGGCTAGATAAAGCTTGACTGGACGACGGTAAAGTACAGAGAGTCTTGCGTTGATCTCATCCACTCACATATTCAGCCTCCGCATATGATTATTAATACCGTTTCATCAGATAGCAATGAAGTTAAAGGGATGGGAGTCGAGGTGCTAACAAATGGTGACGTTGGACTTCTCTCTTGGTATTATGTAATACAACAGGTGAGAAGTTGACGATGTCGGTGGAAAAGGTAAAAAAATGATGTTTCCTTTACGATGTGATTTGTAATTTGTTCAAGGTGAAGTGGACGGAGGTGGAGACAAAGGGGCAATTAAGGTTTAGCATCATGTCCAATTTGTATAATCTATACCATAAGAGGCAGCCAAGACTCAAGTCGTGCATTTTGACGGGTCTAAATGGAAAATCTCTTAGTTTCTACTGGCTCAGACTCGACCAATGAGAAATCCGGTTTACATACCCATAGCTAGCATAGTACTTGTCATTCCTCTTCACATCCACAACATCGATTGCATCTTTCAAAGGAGTTCCTAATGAGGTGGCCAAGAGTCACCCCTTGCAGAAGAAAAACACATTGCCCGGTATGGCTGTAGTAAGACTGTGACTCTAGCCTCTGGGAAGTTTTATCTAGATTCTATATAAACTCTTAGGATGTCTTTACCAGTACTTACCCCTGAACCAATACATCGGGATATAATACTTGAGTTTTCTTTAGAATACTTGATACTTAAATCTCTACATTATCATTAAATTCAACCTAATCCAGGAGGTGATATATTTATAAGGCATCATGACCAAGTCGGCGGAGGTCAACGATGGCATATTCGACCCTAACCTCAGAACCCCTGAAAACGGCGACACCGAAAACTTGGGTAAACCCGATATCGAAC
This sequence comes from Jackrogersella minutella, assembly GCA_022578535.1. Classification (NCBI taxonomy): domain Eukaryota; kingdom Fungi; phylum Ascomycota; class Sordariomycetes; order Xylariales; family Hypoxylaceae; genus Jackrogersella; species Jackrogersella minutella. The sequence goes on from MU388358.1 coordinate 8,852, forward strand.
GCTTAGGTCGTGAAAGGCCAGACACCCTTGCGAACTGGGCTGCCGAAGCTGGATTCGTCTTCGCCGTCGTCGCTTCACTATGCATGAGCGAGTACTTCATCAGCGGGTTCAACATCGTCTTGCCAGCGATCACTGAAGCGCTTCAAATCCCAGAATCTCAACGAACATGGCCGGCCGGGGTCATCAACTTGACTACTGCTGCTCTGCTACTGCCGTTCGCTCGGCTGTGTTCGATATATGGCGGTCGAGTTGTGTTTTTGAGCGGTCATGTCTGGCTCCTGATCTGGTCCATCGTCTGTGGCTTCAGTACGACCCCGATCATGCTGATAGCCAGTCGTGCGATGCAGGGCCTAGGTGCATCGGCATTCTTACCCGCAGGCCTAGCTCTCTTGGGACAGACATATCGGCCAGGACCACGCAAGAACCTTGTCTTCAGTCTCTACGGCGCAGCTGCTTGCATAGGCTTCTATTTCGGTATCATCATGGGGGCCATCACCGGACAACTTGCCAACTGGAGAGTGTACTTCTGGGTCGGCGCTGTGTTCGTCCTTCTCGTCGTCATTATTGGCTTCTTCACTATCCCGCGGCACCTTGACAACGATGGGCCCGACGTGCGCATGGATTGGTGGGGTGTGTTCACGATCGTGCCAGGGTTATTACTTGTCGTATACGCACTTACAGACGGAGGCAATGCACCGGACGGCTGGCGTACGCCATATATTTATGTCACATTCATAATCGGCGGTCTCTTGCTCTGCGCCGCGGTGTATGTGCAAGGGTGGGTTTCGGCCCAGCCATTGCTACCGGCCGATCTATTCCGCCCGAAATACATGAAGCGCATCTCCGGGTTCATATTCTGTGGATTCGGCGTGTTTGGAATATTTCTATTTTATGCTAGCTTTTAGTAAGTTGTGACATTTTACCCGCTTCGACAGACACACGCTAACAGTGGGGAATAGCATCGAAGATGTCCTACACGCAACCCCGCTACAAACTGCCGCGTGGTTCATCCCTCTGGCTCTCGGCGGCTTCATACTAGCAATCACAGGAGGATTCGTTCTACACATATTGTCAGGCCAGATCCTGCTGATCGTATCTGGGATAGGCTACGTGTTATGCGTGTTACTATTCCCCTTAATACCAGCGCAAGATGGATCCAACGATTTATCCACCAGCTATATCTATTGGGCGTACGTATTTCCGTCCATGATATTTGGCACTATCGGCATAGATATCACATACAACGCGACGAACGTGTTCACCACTACGGCGATGCCCCGACGTTTACAAGCCACCGCCGCGGGACTGATCACCAGTCTAGGATACCTTGGCTTGGCGTTTTGGCTAGGTGTAGCGGAGCTTGCTGTCTCCTCATGGGCTCGTTTACAGGAAAATCCCACCCTCCGCGAAAAGTACCAGATCGGATTCTGGACTGGCCTTGGACTAGCTAGCATCACCTTTGCTTGTGGTGCGACTGCGCGGATCGGCCAGGCGTCAGCTGAGTTGACTGCTGATGAGAAAGATGAGTTCGAGAAAAGTACGGCCCAATCATAGATTAGTCATATCTGTAAGAACTGTATTAAGATGGTGCCGTCAGTCGTGTACATACTGAAAACCCAAGGTTTGGTTGATAATGGACGGTATTTAGACGAACTTTTAATGAACTCACGATAATGATGACAACTCGATAAGTGGGATTCTATTCTTCTCCTCATCAAACACACTGAAGGTGAACTCTTGTCAGAGCATGCATAAGTCCATCTTTTCTCTAGGGTTGACCTCCTTCATGGTATCACTCCGAATATTTTCACATGCATTGACTACTATTAACATAATGGTGTTTTGGCGTTGGTGAAGGCGATGGGTGGTTTTGATTAATGAGAATTTCTCTTTTATAACACATGATGGTTGATTAAATACCCGGGTAGATATAGATATGTATTTAACCATTCAAATGGCTAACCCGAAGTGCTTCTTATCTGCTGACTAAGTACAGATAAGTTAATACCCCACTCTTCTTCGACGTTATGGGGAGGCTTCAACGCCCGGGCGCGCCGTCGTCAACTAAATTACTGCTCACTAATTAATAGTACCATATCTCAATCAAAAGACGTGCGGTATGGATACTATGCACGATGATGCGGACGCGGCAATACCAGAGGCGCGTCGGCGCCCTCATTTAAAGCTAATGATAGTGCCGCTTTTAGTTTTAATACTCTTAGTAAATCTATCCGCAAGCCTCTATCAGCTGCCGTTAAATCGAGTGATTGAGAGGCGTCTCTGTCGGGAATATTACGGCACTCATGATCCATCTGTCATCGATGGTGATGGGGATGTCGACGAAAAGCTTTGCAAGATTGACGCTGTCCAACAGAGTCTGGCCTGGTTCATAGGAATCATGGAAACCTTATGGATCGTTGGTGGTGAGTTAGAGCTCACCAGGTCTACAAGGCCTTCAACTTATTTCCATATTTAATGAGGCTGATATCGTCCCAGATTTCGTTATGACCATCCCTCTAGGATTCGTGGCAGAGAAATATGGTCGGAGAACCGTCCTCTGGATCAATATTATCCCGAGATTATTCTTGGTCTCTTGGGCTGTCGTGGTCGGTTACTTCGAAAAGAGTCTGCCTCTGAAAGCAATCATTGCTGGCCCGAGTCTCTCGATCCTCGGTGGTAACTGCGTCTTGAATTCTATCGTTTATGCTCTTGCGGCTAGCTTGACAGATGATAATGTCGTCAGGTGAGGATTCCGTGCACGCGCGGTCCTCTGATAGCTAACCTGGACATCACAGGGCAACTTATTTCAGCTGGACAAATGCTGTGTCTTATGTGGTGACGTTTGTTGGACCTGGCCTTGCGGGCGCAACTATGACTTTTAACCTCTTTCTTCCGCTATTAATCAGTATCTGCCTGCTGCTGTTAGCTATTCCTACGATCTCACTGCTCGCAGACCCTACGCATGAGCCGCCGACTTCAGAGGACGAGCAGCGGCGACCCCTTATATCATCTCCTGTTTTGAAGGCGCAGGACACCAGAACCTCTGTGCTGAAGCCCATTATTGAACGCTTTCGTACCCTACATTCCATCGTTAGGAGCCACCCTAGGAACCTTAGCCTTCTACTCGTCAGCTTCTTCCTCACTGCCCTCGCGAGCTCCGACACTACTCTCTTGGCTCAGTATATATCGAAAAGTTACCACTGGGAATTCGCCTCAGCTGGGTATCTTCTATCAGGCAAAGCCATTGTCAACTTCACGCTCCTCACATTTGTGATCCCAGGTATTCTCAGGTCTAGAGGTTCACAAGGCCCGAACCAATCTCCATCGCTCTCTGATAGAGATAATGTTCGCTATTCCCGAATCTGTTTGGTCGTCTCTGTCTTAGGAGCACTGGCCATTTCTGTCGCGACTACTGCTTGGCTCTTATTCCCATCTCTGCTGCTATACTCACTCGGATCTGCTCTTCCGGTGTTTACGTTGGGGTTGTTGAAATCTCCGTCGATATCACCCAAGGATACTGATCGGCCACCGAACTCGGCAGACCCAGAAACTCACATCTTCTCGATCGTCATGATGGTGAAGATACTTGGTTCTCTAGTAGGCGCTCCATTGATGGCAGCGTTGTGGGTCAGAGGCATCTCGACAGGCGCTCTAGGCGTGCCGTATTTAGTGAGTGCGGCTTTATACGTGACCGCAATAGTTGTTTTTGCTGGAATTCGGGTGAGATGAGCTTAGTGAGATGGCGGATAAACGGCACACGGCACACTGCCATGTCACTTGCTTGGCTCCATCTTGGTTGGAATGTCAATTTAATTACGACTATCGTCAGTCGGAATCATGTAAATTTCTTGGTCGTATCCATCCAAGACTTATTAGTTTCATGTTCACCCATGGTACTTAGGTAACGTGAGACATAAGATGAAAAACACATCCAATTGATTTGCCCGTCCACCGTCCACCGTCGCACACCTCGTTTGTTGTGGGACGACGGTGACGCCATTGAGTTCGAGGGGCTACCAATGAACGATCCGAGAGCGTCGAACTTGGAAATAAACGGAAAGGTCTGAATCTTTTCAACTTTATCTCTACACGGAAACTTAAACTTAAACTTGAGTTGGGTAAGTTATCGGCAGCTTCCATTTTGGCAGTTATAAGATGTGCTTTCTAAACTTTAGCTAGTGCACCCATGATGTCAATCTTGTTCTTTGGGGGATACGGAACCTTGAAAACAAACGCGTACCATTCAATCTTGAAGCCTTCCATTCCACAAACAACATTTCTTTGTTCTATTGACCATAACGTCGACAGCATATAGTTTTCTTGGCCTTTTTCTTCACTAAACACAATTGCATGATATTCTCTTAGGTCACTTTTTATCTTTCTATTAGGAGGTCATAACTGCTAATACGATATTGGACTGGGTATTGCAATTAATCCCACGATGGCGAATCATCAACCCAGCGGCGAGGCCGCTTCTTATTACAACACACAACAAGGTCCTACTAATCCATCTGGGCAACCTCCATATGGTCAGCCTCAATACATGCAGCCTAACACTCAAGGTCCAGCTCCAGGTCCCAACTATAACAGTTACGGTAACGAAAAGCCCATGTTCGACCAGGCATTTAAGCTCGAGCGTCCCAAGTACAATGATATCTGGGCCGGCATTCTCGTGTGTTGTCCTTCTCCAATATCTCAAATAACTGCTGATCGCCTTAGTTCCTTGCCGTGTGCGCAGGCTTCGTTGCTGTTTCTGGTCTATCGATTCATGGTTATGGTCAGTGCAATGATCCCAACACAACTACCTGATCTTACGTGGACTGACCAATCATAGCCTCGACGAAAGGATTCCAAGGAGGCGGTATCTATGATTCCGGGTCAAGCGTCGGACTTACCACAAATACTCTTATTCTATTTGTCTTCTGTCTTTGTGTCGCTATTGTCTTTAGCTATGTCTACGTGCTTTTAGCCCGTCAGTTTCCCAAGCAATTCATCTGGATAACGTAAGTCTCACACCCAAAGACATTCCAAAGAGAACAGGATAGTAGGACTAACCGCTGCAGTGGGATCCTGAATATTGTCTTCGGGTTGGTGACAGCAATCTATATGCTAACACGCCACTATTACTCCGGCGGCATCGTATTCTTGATCTTCGTCGCCTTCCTCATATTTGCCTTCATCGTAAGTCTAATTTTCTATAGCTAACCCTACCTCTACTGATTGGCCCCTGTAGACATGGATACCGCGCATTCCCTTCAGCGCTCTCATGCTCAAGACATCTGTCGATGTTTCCAAGAATTATGGCCATGTTTATCTAGTTAGTGCTCTAGGTGGCCTTTGCGCTACTGCTCTCGCTGCGTGGTACTCGGTCACTCTCGTTGCCGTCTATGCGAAGTACTCGCCGGGACAGAACCCGGCTTGTGCGGAAGGTGGCGGCGGATGCAGCAATGCCAAGGTCAAGGGTTTGATCGTCTTCATCACATTTGCGATGTACTGGATGTCTGAATGGCTGAAAAATACCATCCACACCACCATCTCCGGCGTTTACGGATCATGGTATTTTCACCCACACAACCTTCCTAGGGGTGCTACGAGGGGCAGCCTTCGGAGGGCACTGACGTACAGCTTCGGCTCCATATCGTTCGGATCATTGATCGTGGCTATCATCAACTTCCTGAGACAAATGTGCTCAGTCGCCCAACAGAGCGACGCCGCTCAGGGCAACATCGTCGGTACTATTATGTACTGCATCCTCGGCTGTCTGATTGGCATCTTGGACTGGGCGGTGCAGTTCCTCAATCGCTACGCCTTCTCATATATCGCCCTGTACGGAAAATCATACCTCGCTGCCGCCAATGATACGTGGAATATGATCAAGGATCGCGGCATTGATGCTCTCGTTAACGAATGTCTTATTGGCCCGGTTCTATCCATGGGAGCTACGTTTGTGGGATATGCGACGAGCTTGCTGGCTTATTTGTATCTCGTAAGGGCCTCCAGACGAACATTGGTTGGAGGTGACTTGCTCACATGATGTCATAGGTTTTCACTCATCCAGCGTACAATGCTGACGGTTCATACACACCCGGTAAGTCATATCCCTCAAATTTAATCCAGTCTATCCATGATATCTGCTAGTGTGGTACCGTCCTGGGTCTGTTCACTAACAATGATGTAAATAGTTGTGGTGGCCTTCGCGTTCCTCATCGGTTTGCAAATCTGCAACATCTTTACTACACCGATAAGCAGCGGCATCGACACAATATTCGTAGCGACCGCATGGGAACCCCAGGTATTGATGCAAAATCATCCAGACTTATTTGATGCGATGGTCCACGTCTATCCGCAGGTCCAGGTGGCTATTCACGCTTGAACACCTCCTGTGATGATTAGGGACCGCTCTGCTATGTTACCAAGAATTGAGTGTTGGAAGTATGCGCGACAGCAGGGATGCATTCATAGTATTTAATCTAAGTCCATCGGCTTCATTGCGTTGTGGGGGAGTGCACAATCAGGAAAAGCATGCGATCAACTTTGATAGTAATAATATCATAATAATACTTCGAGACTATATTCAGCATCATGAGTGTTAACGATGTGATGTAAAGCTGGGTGTATGTCAAGGTCGTGGCCTAGGTAGAATAAAGTAGTGCCAAGCAGGTGTTGGTCAAATTTGAATAGGGGCTTATATCGCTGTAGGTATGCAGCTAACTAGGTAAATAGAGCTAAGCAAGCAGCCGCTCCGGGCGGGTTCATTCAAGCGAGATTGTTCAGGTCAGTTCCTCCAGCTAGGTACCTAGGCCGCAAACTAACCGGTAGCTGAGAGCAGTGTCTACGCCGTTTGCCACTATCATCAGCCAACCTATTTCATTAGGCAGCTTGGTTATATCGTTACGAGATCCCTTTATTTACGCCGGTAGGCAGCAGGCAATAATGTCTGCTCTTTCAAGATGTCGCAGCAAGTCTAGGGGTATAGCATGAGAGGTATTTCCCCAAGAGCAGCACGATTCATTAGCTGTCCATTGTCGCCACCAAGAAAATTGTCTTTTCCAAACCAAAACACGAGAGGATACAGCATCATGGCGAGCAGCGATCCGTTCTCGACGCTGTTGAGCCAGGATACTCTCACTGCCAGACTAGCCGTCCTGCAGCCGGCAGCTGATAAGAATGCACCTATCGAGCTGAAACTCACGGACGCGGTGTTGAAGGAGACCTCCTACGAATGCATCTCGTACGACCGCTCGTCCGAGACTTCCAGCGCGCTACACAACACCATAACCGTCTCGGTCGACGGCTCGGACTAGCTCATCCCCAAGCAGCTCGAAAGCGCGCTGCGCACCTTCCGGCGCAAGGGGCGGCCGCGCACCCTCTGGGCGGACGTGCTCGTGGGCCGCACCGTGGAGGAGCGCAGCGCGCAGGCCAACGTGCAGCGCCACGTGCTCCTCAACGCCGAGCGCACCCTGTGCTGGCTGGGGTCGGACGGGGAAGACGGCACCACGACGGCGCGCCCGCGGACGTGCGGGAGGCTGTGTTTTCCATGCTGCATATCGCGACGCCGAGCCGGCGCGTCCTGTCCCACAATGCGGGCCCGCAGCCTCTCCCGACGGTCGACTACGCCAAGACCCCGCGCGCGGTGTTCGCCGACGCGGCGCGCTACGCCGCGCTCGAGCGCCAGGTCACACCATGCTGTGGCACGGCGAGCGCCCGCCGTGCGCGCGCAGGCTGAAGACTGGGCTGCTGAGCTGGGTCTCGGACTTCGGCCCCGAAGACGGGCGGGCTGTTCGACCCGGACGCGGGGATGCGGGCCCGGTGGGACCACATCGCGCCGGCGACGGCGCGCAAGCCGATCTCGGTGAGGGACGGCGCGGTGCACCTGCAGGCGCGGCCGCTCGACCGCATCGCCCGTCTTCGCCGCGGGCAACGCGCGGCGGCTCTGCCTGGCCGAGTTCCAGAAGCTGGTCGCGGCGCGCGCGTGGAGCGGTTCTGGCGCACTCGACGCGGGCGGCGACAAGTCCGCGTCCGCGACGCTGCGGTCCAACGCGCCGCCGCCGCCGCCGGCCCTCGGCGCGCACTTCGACATCCTGGTCGCGGAGGAGACGGTGCTGGCCGCGCTGGGCTGCCGAGCGACCCGGCCTGCGCGGCGCGCCTGGCCGCTTCGCCGGAGCTGATGGCGCTGGTGCCGCGGTGCGGGAGCGCGGGGCCGTTCGAGGTGCTGTTGGTTAAGCATGCGGCTGGGAGAAGGTTCTTCAGGACGGAGGGGGGCCGGTTTGGGATGTCGGCTATTGAGGATGTGGGGGCGGCGGATAGTAGCCTTTTGGAGGACACGCGGGAGGAGGGGGAGAGTGGGCAGAGGAGGCCGGACTTGGGGCGGTTGATGAATGATCCTCTTGCGAGGAGCATGATGGAAGGGTTCCAGCAGTTCCTGGAACAGAGGGATCCGAATGCTGCTCATCTAACTACCAAGGCTATGCGCGGGGAGTTACCTGGGTTGGATGAGAATGAGCGGACAGATGGTGGTGTGCAGGAGGGTGATCTGGTAGTGGCTTGTGTGGGAGGGTTCTTCCCATATATTCTGCGACCTCGGCGAGAACAAGGTCCGATATAATCAGATGAGGGAGTGGGCGAGACTGGACAAGGAGAAGATAACCCCCAACTACCAGGAGCTACCTCGGAGGACTCAGCAACGTATGAGTTCGTGGGAGAGTGTTATCTGCACGGAGCGATGGAAGGTGAAGATTTCCAAGCCACCCGCTTCTTTGGGCAAAAGTACTTCAGCGTGGACTCATCGAAGCTTGTCGATATCAAGATCATATAGGCAATGGAAATACTAGCCTTTTCATCGAAGTACGGGATCACGTAAGAAAAGGGACGAAATAAAACAGGAAAGGGGGCAAATACCAAAAGGGAAAAAAGCATTGTAATTCATGTACTAGCATGGTTGCTCAATATATAAAGCCCACTGGTAAATACTCTATCATAACAATGTGCCTAGGGCCAGAGAGCTTCAACAAGCCCATTCAAGGCCCATGTAGCTCAATGGTTAGAGCGTGGGACTTTTACATTCATTAGAAGTGGAAATCCCAAGGCTGTGAGTTCGAGTCTCATCATGGGCGATATTCTTTTTTTGCTCTTTTCCTACCTAGATAGCCCCTTAATAGGGGAAACGTAAACGCCACTTACTCGCACCTTATTGCCATGCAACTTATAGTAGGGAACGATGATAGTAGAGTTTTACTACAAGCCAAAGATATCAGCTTCTACACGTATGGTAGGATATACTGACTTTGAAGTGAGCGTAGTTGTTGACACGTCTACTTATTCTGCTGGTGTTGCAGCTCCTCTTCACTGCTACTGGTCACGAAGGTAACCTTAAAACCGAGTCAAACTCCATCTCACAAGAGGCAAACAAATTGACACTTTACTAATATAAATAAATATTTATTACATGAAGCAATAGTGATCCACACATAGGATGACACCTGTTCAGCAGATGAAGGATTCAACGTCATTCTCACAATCACTCTAACACATCTCACCCGGAATGGAATATAGCACAAACAATACAACTATAGTTCGTCCAAGAAAAACAGCGCAAAAGCTGTCAAAAGCCATATTAGAAAGCAAGCCTAGGTCCTAGGTCCCAGGTCTGACCATGTGATAAAAAGACGCCCAAGCCCTCAAACCAGCTAGCATATAAGTAGGGCCCTCCCGATCGAAGCAATCCAGTCCAGCCCCTCCCCTCAAGTCTTTGTAGGCGCCCTAGTAGGTAGCAAGCAGTCCGAGCTGCTTCGGTGCGAATACATATATTCTTCCCTGTCCGTCACCGGTCATCCAGTGAGCCGGGGTGAAAGACAGTCCTTCAAAACCACACTGCCTGTGCCATATTTTGGTGGTCTTTTCTCTTGTCCGTGTCACGCCGTGTAACTCCATCCTAACCTGTTCCACAACGAGAGCATATGAAATAAAAGGCATAAAGGGTTATACTCCTACTTATCCTCGAAATAGAAACGTCCCAGCTTATCTCCGTCTTTGCCGGAGGGGTTACCCAAAACAGGGGCACGAGCATTCTCTCCACTATCGAGACGTTCGCGGATGATGCGTTCGGCAGCTTCTCGGGTGGCAGGACCGCCTACACCTTCTCGGAGTGCGCTGGTTCGCGGCTGGCCGGGTTGGACGGGAACAGGTCCGCGGGTCGTGGTATCGACAAAGACATCGTCGTCTGAGGTGCCAACGTGCCCTCCGCCGTCCACAGCAACTCCATCGACATACTTCGCCTGTCGTGTCTCTGCAGCAGCAGATGCGCTGATGGGCGTGTCGTTACCAACTTCACGGGTATCTCGGCTACGCGACATGGCCTCCTGACTCAAGCCGGAGCTGCTCCTCTCCAAGCCCAGGACCCCTGGTGCGCCAGCCACACCAGGCAGAGGTCGACGGTGGTATATGGGGCCGCTGACAGTGCTGCCGGCGCCCTCACCGAAGGCGACGAGGCTGGCGGTGCCGTCGTCACTCATGCGGTCCTCGAAACCGCCGACGGAGCGACTCGATATGTCCTCGTCCATTTGGTCCATAGCACCAGAGTTAGAGTCGACATCCATGGTGTGATAGTTTGTGTCTGTGCTCATACCATCTTCATCAACCTCAGTAAGGTCAGCATCCATGTCGGCATCGGCAAACTGACCTGGCTCAGTTGTCGTGCGCGCACCGACACTACCCGTCGCAGAAGCCGTACCAACGGTGCTCATCTTGGTGATAGCAATAGGTTGGCCATTCGTGTCGAAGTAGGCGGGCGTCAAGTTGCCGACATTTTGAGTCGGCGCGGAAGCGGGCGGGGTCTGCGAGCCGTGTCCATTCCCGCCTTGTTGCTGGTTCGAAGCGCGGAGGGTCGAGACTCGTTCCAGGCCGGCGAGGCGACTAATTCGATCCGCGCGTTCGGCTTCGAGGCTATTCGTGGACGAATGGTGGTTATGGCGGGGACCTCCGAGGCCTTGAAAGGCATGGCCGCGATGGCCGTCCTTGATAGCGGTAGTAGATAAAGCGGATAGGGAGGTCGTGGTGCTAGTAGGAGTGCCACTGTAATCGGAATCAAGGTCAGAATCAAACTCAGAGTCCAAGTCATGGTTAGGTCTAGTTGGAAGGTGAGGCTGTAGATGGAAGGCAGCGGTTGAGTTGAGAGGAGTAGGTATGGCTGGGGGGATCAAGGTAGCGTACGGCATGTCGCTTGGCGTCTCCGGGTTTGACGGCGGGGGAGGGACGTTGATCAGCATTGGTGCTGTCTGTTGTTGAGACATGTTTGCTTGCTTAGTATTTGATGTCGTAATTTGTTAGAGAAAGATAGAAAGATTTCAATAATGATTGTTGAAGATGATAGGAATTTAGTTACGCGTTGTTGGCGCGTCTCAGTCGGGTTTTTAGGACGTCGCGGATGACAGGATATGAAGATGGGCTGATGCGATTGTGGTGCTAAGATCGGTAGCAAGTTAGAAAATGGTGGTGGGGGTAAACAGGAAGAACAGATTGACTTTATCAATCGCGGGCATCAAGGAGATTGACTCTTTAATTGTTGAATTGACGAGGTATTGATGTAGCAATTGTAGAGGGGAAATTGATGATTTTCTTTGTTTTGTGTTTTGTCAAAGTTAAAAATCAACTTCGTCGTAGAAGAAAAAAGAAATGTTCCAAGGTTATGGGATGTACAGATCTGTATATTGCTTTGGAAAGGACGAAGAAGTTGAATTGGTCCTTCCAGTCGCTGCATGTTTGCATTGGCTACCCACTGTCCAGGCCAGGATCCAAACGCTATTAGGTGCAGCAGCTAAACTGCTATGGTGGGGGATGACGTAGGGCTGTAAATTAGTCCCAATTCGATCTAGCTCAGTGCTACTCCCACTAATCTCAGGTACCTACGTACACATCGTACATCTCCCCAGCGACGAGTAGAACTGTTTTTAGATCGTTTTGACCTTTCATCAAACGAAATCAAACATCATGAGCGTATATTTGGTGTATATACCTTACTTGATCCTTTTCAAGTAGCTCCGTTATTGAATGAGGAATATAGTACTTCATAACCAAGAAAGTTACCTTGTACTCGTTTTAGATCATGGTTACAAATTAATCGACGTCATTTCATCCCCCCCCCATTTCCCCAACCCTCAAGTTGACAAAAAAGTCTCAGGTCTTAGAATACACCAGGGGTAAAATCGATGACTTGACCTTTATCAATTATGTCTTTAACGCTGGCGATAAACTCTAGATGAGCTGGATCCTCGTCAAGATAATACTTCCTATCTTCCTCGCACTCGAACTCAAAAATGAATGCGTGCGTCATTCCATCCTATCACCAAACTCGTCAGCATGATAGTCATGTAATACAAACAACATTACCAGGTAGGTAGGAAAATAAAAATGAAAAGACGTCTAACCTGTTTTCCTTCAGGGCTGGTATCTTTACCTCCGCCGTGAACCTTCACATACGGCTTCTGGGATGTAGGATGGATGCAGTTTGACCCTAGAGCCAGCATCCGCTCGCAAGCCTGAACAAGGTCAGTCCAGTCCACAAACATATTATTACTAATAATGTTTTTCATGTATAGGTCCCTTACAGCCTTGTCCTCCTCAGGCGGCACAAGAGCTTTGAATTTGAATAGGACAATATGATAAATTCCCATGACGATGGTGATGATTTGAATAGTGTAAATACCTATATTTGGTTAAAGTAATGGATATATTCGTACGTATTATTTACAGCAGAATAAAGCTGTTCCAGGGTTCTTATAGGGTTTAGTTTAGTCAGTCACTGACGTTTGGTCAAATGACCATTGGTCTGGTGATATGCAATATGCATTTGAACTAGTATTTATTTAGAGAGGTACCTAGGTAGGTATCACATGCTTTTGGGTGGTAAAGTTGTCATTTGGGTTGAGCAGTTTATTGATATGCAACTAAACGTCAAACGATCTGCCGTCAATGGTACCTAGGTACCTAAGGTACCTAATAAGATTTGTCAAATCCATCTTAACTCCGAATCCTAAATCTATTCATTAATAGAACCCAAGAACTTACATACTGTAGTCTGTAACTGTCTTTGACGGTACATACGCAACAACCAGTCAACTTCATTCACATAAAACTTAAGAGAGTTGGAAATACCCGATTACTCCTTATCAGATTTGAAATTCCAATATGAGAAAAATTGATGATGAGCCCGAGGATGAAGAATTGGGCGTGTTAGAGGATAAGACAGAGGCACTCACTCTTCGCTCGAAACGTACCGAAAGAGCTAAGAAAAAGCAGGCGAAGAAGATTAAAAAGACCAACCAGCCGCTAGACCTCTTGAGCCTACCTTATGAGCTCGTCTTGGATATATTAACCCTACTTCGACCCAGCGACATCTTCAACCTCCAACGGGTCAACCGGGCTTTCCATGAACTCATCGTCAATGATGAACTCCGGATTACAAGGGCTATCACAAGTTGGCGCTATGTCTGCCTGGAGAAATGCTTCAGACTACCTGTACTCATGGAGCATATTGACCCCAACATCCAGCCTTATATCCAGAGTCCTGAACGGCAGGAACTTCTGATCATCCATAAGAAGCCCTACCAGCACGTCCAAGCTCCAGACCCGGCAGAAATATGCACCTGTCTGTCCTGTTTACTGCGATGGTCCTCCCTCTGCCTCATTGTTGACTTCGCATACTGGCAGAAAAATCTGGACATCGGCGAACCCATTCCCATGATCCCTCGTGGCACTCACCCTGAATGGAACCAGACTCTGATAGCTTCAAACGCAGCCATCGTACGCAAGGCTTTGCGCAGGCCGCTCTGGCATGCTCGCTTATTTGAGACTCATTTGGATTCTACTACAAGGTCAATACGTCGACAGGCCGCCAATAAAGGTAATAAGCGACGGCGGTTCCGCATGGAGAGAGAAGACATTGAGTCTGGTTCAGATCTTTTCCTAGACAGGAGTGGACCGCCAAGCTTCGATTTCCCATTTCATAGGGACAACTACTATATGTTAGAGGCATATCTCCCGAATAGGGGATGGAGCGGCGATTACGATAGGTGGATGTACGTGCCGGCTGAGCAGCACAATACGGATATTCATTACATCGTCAAACGGGCTGAAAGGCGGCGCAAGGCAACCACGGAGTCAAGGGACTAGTTGGGCAGATGGAAATATAAGAATTTCGACACGAGATATTTCTCAGATTGTCTATTCCTCAATTGTGACACAAATCCTTCCACTCAAGTACGCTATTGGACTAATATCACGTGTAGAGCGACTGGTCAGAATCTACCTTGTATATCATATCATCACTGGTGGTCACGGCTTTGTTAGTCCATCTTCCAAACAACAACGACTCATACCTCCGTTTACCAGAACCCAGTCATGCCTACCATTCGGGTAGGTGCTGTAGCTCACTGTCCTCACCCATACAATTATACGTTCTGGGGGTTTCGACATGCCACCCCCGCTGCAGTGTAACCCTTCGGCGTTGGTTGATAGCAGCTTTGATAAAGTGAGGTAGCCACTAACGCGTTTGAATGTGACTGGTGAAGGAAATGGGCCGCCAAGTTTCCCAAGCCAGAAACCATATTTGAACTAGAGTCCATGTCCCCCACCTTGACTACACCATCTACGATCTTGCGTTACGATCATTTCCCTAAATTACCTAACCTACTGAGTCGAATTCTAGTCACAAAGCTGGCTACAAAATTCAGAAATGTCTACTGGAATTGAAACGGATCTAGTAGGGTTGAGCCTGCTACATGAGCAAGGCAAAGATGCCCCAGGAGCCAAATCAAATGACCTTATGAGAATCAACTCGGCTAACAAGGCCATCACAACGTATCTGCTTGAGAAGAGCGCAGAATTTCGAAATGTTACCGAACTCCGCCAAAGAGTAAGTCCGCATTCCAAGGCTAACCTAGATTGTACCTACATCACTAACGTGTTTCGAAACAGGGATGGGACAACCCTGATGGAGACACCTTCTTCAAGAAGCAGCGTCATGCTTCCGACAACTGTAATAATCATAGGGCCTTGTTCTTCTATCGGATGATGATGAAGATCGGAGAAGAGCTTCACCGATCCACCAACGCTTTTGCTAAGCCGAATGGGTCGCCGCAGATGAAAATCCTCGACATGTGTATGGCCCCGGGCGGCTTTTTAGCAACAGCCTTGAGAAATAATGCTGGTGCTGAAGCCCTGGCCTTTAGCCTGCCACCGTCCAACGGCGGACACAGGGTTTATCTTCCAAAAGATCGGGGTGTCGAGTGTAAGTTCTTGGATATAACAATGCTCTCCGCGGACATGGGCCTCGAGGCGATCCCTGAAAATCACCCCGACGCCGGCCGGTTCTTGCCGCAGCAATTCAAGCCGGGTCAGTTGTTCGACCTCGTATTATGCGATGGTCAAGTCCTCCGAACGCAGGAGAGAGCACCGTATCGAGAGAAGCGAGAGGCCAATAGACTCGCCGCCACCCAGTTGGCGCTCGGGCTGGAGCACCTAAGAGAGGGAGGAACCATGGTTGTTCTACTACACAAGCTTGAGAAGTACAACACCGCCAAGATCCTATGGACATTGTCCAAGTTCGCAACGGTGAGGTCGTTCAAGCCGACGAAGAACCACTGCATCCGGTCCTCCTTCTACATGGTCGCCACCAACGTGCGGAGCCGGCACCCCGTCGCCGCTCAGGCCATCGAGGACTGGAAAGCCGATTGGCGGCTGGCTACCTTCGGAACAGATGAAGAGTACGAACGCTCACCCTGCAATCAGGGAGATAATGTCGAAGAAATGCTTCGCGAGTTCGGCACGGATCTTGTCAATATGGGAAAGCAGATGTGGGTGGTCCAAGCCGATGCTCTCGCTAAGGCACCGTTTATCTGGAAGTGACATGTGTCGAATGGTCCTTGTTGATATCACACCGGGATCTATGGATCATGTAATATGGCTCATTACTCGATACATGACCTGATTTTTGAGAGATCGGCAGCGAAATAGGGGGTAGTAAACACACATGAATAATAGTAACCCCGAAAAGATATGTAGATAGCTAACAGACGTCTAGCACCAGTGCTTTGGATAATGCTAAGGTTGATATATAAATGAGTGTTCCAATTTAGATCCACATGAAGGAATGTCTTCGGCTCTACGTCCAAACTCGATTCTTAACCACCCCCTGCGCCGTGAACTACGACGAATGATGAATAGAATCATCTTCTACCAAGTCCCAACATCAACACCATCCTAAGGACGACCGCAAAAACAGCATTCGGGCGGGCACGGGTCCTAAATATCCTTATTAGCTCATCTAGATACCAGAACTCATTTGAAATAAGAAAAGAGGCGACAAACCGCGGGGCAGTCGGGAATACATCCGCCTTGTCTGGCCTCGAGCTGAACGGTAGGAGGCTGGGGCGCGGGATTCGCCAAAACCACGGCGGCGAAGAAGAAGGTAGTGAGAGCGAAGAAGCGCATTTTGACAGTTTTTTTTTTTGCTCTTGGAAAATGAGATAATCTTGAAAGCACTTATTAAGTGATCTGGTGAATATTGGCTTGAAGTTGAAAGATCCAGTAGACGAGACAAGCAGGCATTATATATATTTTCCCTGTCGCACCTTGCTACCTTATATGTTGATACCGCTTACGGTGGACTTGGCGCCGTGAGATTCTCGCGACATAAGTCTGAATTTTGCCCCTTTTTCGCAGGATCTTCGAAAATGATGTACAGGAAATCTCCACCAGCTTCTATTTAATCAATAACCATCCGAAGTCAGCCAAATAAGCCGTCTGGGTAAGCATTCCTTTGCAACTCTCTGTTCAAAAGTTCCATAGTTTTGCTATGTTCCCCCTTAACGCGTGCAGCTTGACCAACGTCATAGAAACCGATGGCGACCTTAAACAACCAAAGATATATAACCATAGCCTTCAGTTTTTCCCTTTTTTTTTGTGAGACAATTCAAACCTTACCAAGCTATATCTAAATAACGTCTATGCCCCCTGTCCGCACCGTCAGCCCGTCACCGGTGAGTCTTATGGCTAACATAACGCTCAAATTGATCCCATTCTGTCACAGTTTCGGTCTTGGGATCGATATCCATGTACCACGACCAGCTGCGTATTCTTTGCCATCACCGTCTTTTATCGCGACATCAATATACGTCTTCCTGCCTTCGGATCGCTCCAAAGTTGCTGTTGCAACTACGATCTGGGGAATGACCAATGGCCTGCGATAAGATATTTCCATGCGCGCCGTGACATATGCTAGGGACATGAAATCCTTCGCAGATGCCGGAATGAGGCCTTTGGCTTTAGCAGCTCTATTCATCAGGTCATTCTGGAAGATCAAGGTGCCCATCATTTCATCCATCATGGTGCCGATGAACCCTCCATGTGCAGTGCCGTTGAAGCCGCTTAGTCCTGAACGAAGGTCGAAGAGAAGAGAAAGAGATGGTGCCAGAAATGGAAGATCGGAGTATTTTGGGGATTTAGAGTGTATCAGGGGGTCTTCATAAAACCCAAGTATGTATGGCACTCCTTCTTCCTGATCTAGAAGGCGTCTGAATAGCTGATCGCGCGAAGGAAGAGCACCCTCGGGTAGGTGCTGAGGATCTAGGCGCGCGGGCGGTATGATGGGGATGATTCCGGGTGCTCGTAGGCTGTTGGCACACCAAGACACAGACTCGAAGTGCTCCATCAATTTGTTGAGATCTTTATACGATGTGGTCGTCATGGTGGTTGATCTTAGTGAAATGAAGAGCCTTTTTGCCCACGGTGTTTTAAGGAGTAATTAAGAGAATGCCACGCCAACATGATGCAATAGCGGTGACAGTACCAAGGGCCAGAAGACTGCGCCAATGAGTGTTACAATTACACAGGCACGTCTCGGCTGTATAGATTGGTAGGTCAGCCCTAGAACTTTAGATAATCGCGCTCGTGATATTCCGCCCTCGATCCAGTGGATACAGGTGCTTATTGATGACATGCCGAGGTAAGTGTTGAAAGGGAATAACCCAGGGATTAAGCCCATCCCATAAATCCACGACGCAGAAGCTAGAGACTTCCCCACTTCCCATACACTCGTAGGGCTGAGGTGACGGATGGGGAGCTATATCACAGGGGGTTTTCCTTACCTACCTTACCTAGGCAGAAAGGGGTATAGCGGAGATAGCGCGTTAATTGCGGAGGATGAAACCCCAGGTTTTCACTCTTGCTGCAAAGCTAAATATACCTAGGTACTGGCAATGTTAAGGACTCGGTCCGTACAATGTCGTCTCATAGTGCCCGGTGGAAGATATCCAGGTTCTCTATCCGTGATAGTAATTATCGTGGATGGATTGTTGTCGCAGTTCACTTTGCCCTCGGTAGTAAAAAGAGGAACATGCACTAAGTCCTTGCTGTGCAATGTACTCTGATTGAAGTGATATGTACAAAACAACCAAGGGCACTTCCATTGATATATGAATTCTCATTCATTCAATTCCATCAACAGGCTATGTCGATGCTAACGTCCCAGGAATCCCACCGTGTTAACTCCGGGGGGGGGGGGGGGGGGGGGGGGGGGGGGGGGGCGGGGGGGGGGGGGGGGGCGCGCGCGGGGGGGGGGGGGGGGGGGAGGCGGGGGG
>MU388358.1:27493-76479 GCA_022578535.1 Jackrogersella minutella
GGCACTTCCATTTTTATATGAATTCACATTAATTCAATTCCATCACCAGGCTTTTTCGTTGCTAACGTCCCAGGAATCCCCCCGTGTTAACTCCGACCCCCCCCCCCCCCCCCCCCCTATTCTTCAACAAAAATGCTTAAGCCAGCCTTTTTCTTTTCCGTTAGAGTAGAGACCAACCTCAAAGCCAATGCAGCCCAAACGCCGTAAACACGCGCGACACACGCCCAAACTTTTCTCCCTGGAAGCACCAAACCCAATTTCCTCCCCCCACCTTCAACCCAAACCTCACCCACGAAACCCCCTCCCAGCTACGCCATCCACGACCCGCCCGGCCCGCCCACAGCCCACGAGCGGCACATAGCAAGACAACAAAAGCCCGCCATGCTCTCGCGCATCTTCTTCCTCTTCCTCTTGATCTTCGTCCTCAGGCGCCCGCCGAGGTCGACGAGGCGCGGCTTGCTCGGCACGCGGCGGCCGGTCTTGGCCGTGCCCATCTCGATGGTGTCCTCGAACTCGGAGCCGGAGGGGTAGGCCACGCTGTCGCGGAGGGCCGCGGGGTCGGGCGGTTTCAGCGTGCGGCCTTGGTTCGCCGTCTTGCCGAAGATCCACGTCCGCGAGGAGACGCTGGCCTGCGACGTGCGCGCGGGCGCCGGGTACGTGGTGGTGCGCGAGCTGTAGCCGCTGTCGGAGTCGGCGAAGGTGGTGGTTGGGTTGTTGGGGTTTGCCATGGTGTTTGAGTGTGTCGTTGGGAGGGTATGGCTAGATGTTTGGTTGCTTGGTTTCTTTTTTTTTTTCGGGATGGTAGGAACGGCGATAAGTAGGCCGGTGGTCCTTCGTATTCACAAGCGCGAATAGAATGGATCGTCGGCTTTCCGATGGAGCCCGGGTGTAGCGACATCCATTCAAGACGCCCTCATTGGTAGGACGGCGGAGGGCATGAATCAAGGTCCACGGTCTTCGACGTGTTGTCACTTACGTGGCATAGCTATGCGTTATTGTCTCATTGCGTTGCTCCATTAAACCTCTTCGTATTGATATTGTTGGCGGGTTTGCGTATTCGTGAATTGATGTAGACTTATTAACGAGTTTACTGAATTATAGCGACAGTAGATCTTTTATGAACTCGCTTGGAGTCTCTCTTGTAATTAAATGATTAGCAACTATAGTAAATGAAATATTCCGGAATGAGTTATGTTTGTCCGTTCACCTATTCTCGTAGTAGTCATGATTGTCATGTCTTGGCTGCTTCTATGTCATTATTGAATGGGCTATTCGTCTGAAACTCCATACTATCACCACTTTTTAGGCAAGTCTCATTGATGCAAACTTCAAGGCACCCTATTTCGTCTCTTTTTTGGTCGAAGTTGCGGGCAAGTCTCAAAAGCTTTTTGCTTGTCAGTATTTTTCATGACACCTTCATGACGGCTTTACAGCCTAGACAAAAATCTTATAAGTTTGAATGGTTTCCTGACACGCCTTTTTTGACAATTACATTGATTTTAGTGCTAGAGAAGTATATCCAACTGCCATAGTATGATGAGTTATACTTACCTAGGTGGTGGTGACCTGATACGTCGAGTTGTTAATTTCGGCGTTTTGGTGGCTGATGAAGTGTACTTTGGCAGCATGTATCAAATCCGGGAAATTGATTTTATTGAGCCTTTTGTCTTTTCCCTGTCAATTATATCCAAATCTAGACCTCTAGATTTTTATTTTAGCTCGTGTATTTCTTTGATTATATCCGCGGCCCGTTCTGCGAAGGCGTATACGGTAGTTTGCAAGCTTGCCGTGCTAATAAGGGGGATAGCGCTTGCATCAACCACACGCAGGTTCTGTATCCCGTACACCCCTAGCTGTGTATCCACGACACCACCCTTTTCCTTAGGTAGCATAGCGCAGCTCCCGCAAACATGCCACACACTGAAACATTCCGGAGTTAGTAGTTGGTATTAATTTAAGATAGTTTGGTCATTGGGGGTATGTTATGTCCCGCGTATTAGGGATGAGCACTTCGGAGATAAACTGGGAAGGGGAATAAATGATACCAGGTAATACTTACGAGGTTGCATTTGTCCGTACATAGTCCTTAGCTCGCTCCAAATCACTGATGTCTACCGAAGGATCGCGGCAACGGAGCGGTTGCTTTAGTACCGTGTTGAACGCGGGCGACGAAGCAATAGTCTCAACGTACTGTACATGACGCGCCAAGATATCGAGGTCAACAGGGTTAGACAAGTAGTTAGGATCAATAACCGGAGGTGTAGATGTTTGGTCGGAGCCGATATGAACAGTTCCACGAGAGAGGGGTTGCGAGAGCATGACGCTGAATGTGATCCATTTACCTGGTAGAACTTCTGGAAATGAGCTTGAATTCGGTCCAATTGGTGATGGTAGTTGCGAAACTGAGAGGAGAAATGTTCCTGATGGTTCCTCTGGGCTGAGTATTGTCTCCTCTGCGATATCGTAGTACATCTTGGCACGAGCCTGGTCTGGCCCCTCTCCCACTTTTGGATGGTGTTGGTGGAGCAGTTCCCTCAGTGTATCACGGCTTTCCCCGGAGAGACACTGGACTAAAGGCATATACGCGTACGAATAGACCCCAAGAGAACCAAGCATGCCGTATCGATCGGCTGCGTAATCTTTCACTAAAGGGGTATTAGTACCAATAGGGTTGATAATTAAGTATAGGAGACGTTTAGCATGCTTTGGGAGCAAGGCATGCTAATCAAGCTGAATTGGGGTTCTCTTCTCATGTAGGGTAAGGGTGAGCACATAGAGACAAAGAAGAACTGCATCACATACTTGCTTTCCCTGATGCCTCAGGTTCTTGCCTTATTAAAGCATCAAGGGTTTCAATCTCTTCGGCTGCTTCGTAGCTCATATAGCAGCCCAGGTGATCATGAAGATTTTCGCCGACTTGAGGCAGGTCTGTAACGACTTTGATTCCGTGATTTTGAAGTAGCGTTGCGTTACCTACCCCAGATAGCTCGAGCAACTTTGGGGACTGCAAAGCGCCAGCTGCCAGAATGACATCTTTGGTGGCCATGACTGTTTTTATCTTGTTATTTTGTTTATATTGAACGCCGATAGCTCTCAGGGGGTTGTTATCGAAGATGATTTTCTCCACTGCAGCGTCTGTATAAACTTGTAGATTTTTTCGATTCTTAATAGGGTTATAATATGCTGAAGCAGCATAGCTTCGCTCTTTAGTCTTTGGGTGGATACTTGCCATGGTACTGAAACCTCCTACGGAAGCACCGAGAAAGGGGTCAGTTCGCATATAGTATCCAAGGTCCTTGAACGCTCGCGCCCAAGCCTCGCGGATGGGATGAGAGGGGTTTCCAGAGAATGAGGCTTGTATTGGGCCTCTAGCTGAGTCATCTCTAGAAGCCCACCCATCGATTCCTAAACTCTTTTTGGAGCTCTCGTCGACGTATGGTGATGTATACGCCTTTGCGTAATATTCCCGAAGCGTGTCCCAATTCCAGCCATCGTTACCAAGTGATTCCCATGCATCAACCAGGCCCTGAGCGGGTGGTACAAATACGTGAGAGTTGATGGCACTCGACCCTCCCAGCGCCTTACCCTGGTTTAGACTGAGCCGTCTACCTTGAAGATTTATCTTATGCGATGGTTAATTGTGCGATCCTTTGCCTTCGGCTTGAAGTTTTTTAAAAAAAGGCATCCGCATACCTGAGGGTGGGTTTGAAAGCCCCAGTCAGCCTTAGATCCGAGAAGGATCTGGAAAAAAGCCGGGGTGATGATCCGGAGGTCCCCGGTAAGATCGCTTCCGGCTTCCAAGACAAGAACCCGTTGATTCGGGTGTTCGGAAAGGCGATTAGCTAAGACCAGTCCGGCTGTTCCACCTCCGACAATAACGAAATCGAAGGAATGAGTCGTCATGCTATCACCTTGAAGTATTAAGGGTGACAAGAGACCTCTTGAGGATGAGAATATGAGAATATGAGAAGATAAGTTTGAATAGCTTGTGAAAATAAGTTGGTGGCGTGTTTTGAACACCGATAGAGAGCG
The DNA here is from genome assembly GCA_022578535.1 of Jackrogersella minutella. Lineage (NCBI taxonomy): Eukaryota > Fungi > Ascomycota > Sordariomycetes > Xylariales > Hypoxylaceae > Jackrogersella > Jackrogersella minutella. The sequence continues at coordinate 31,526 of MU388358.1, forward strand.
GGCGGGGATAATATTATGCTCTAAAATGAACTGGTGACAACTCTTATAAATGATATCGATGTCAACGAATGTAAGTCATTTATGTTTCTTTCCTTTTCAAAATCTAACAATATTATCTAATTTCGATCGAGTGAAAAATGAAGCTGTTAAATATTTAGATAATTAGTTCGATAATATCAAAAGAAGAAAAGAAGAAGATAAGAAAAGAAATGAAAAAAAGTCAGATAAGCATCGTGTTCACATTCCGAATCCTTTAGGATACCTTATCCATGGATGTATGTAATTTCCAACTTATGGTTGGGTTGCTCGCTAATTACTTCCATAGGTAATCCAAACTTCGGGACGTTCCAGGTTATTTTGCTAGCGGTGCCCCACCTGAGCATACCTAGCTATTGATGTTGTGTGACATCTCTCCAGGGCTATCGCCGAAAATAAAATCCGCGCCGTTTACTTGTGTTGGGTGTTATAACCTTGGAACTTAAACATCCTTTAGGGCTTAAGGTAATGTCAGTTCCTAATTGCATATTGCTGTGCCGTATAGCTGCGATATTAATTCACATAATATACTCAGTAATTATTACCAAGCAACCTAATGAAGGTCAATAGCTTGATAAGGCTGAATGATTTACCAAAAATTGGAAGATCATTTCTCAAAGAGATAATAGATGTGCAAACCGAAGTTTGGGGAAATTGGTCCGTGCCGTACCGTACCCCGGTAGTCCGGTTCTCGGGACCTCCGAGATCTATTTCCTCGACCGGTATCTAAGGTATCAGCCCTGAAGGTGTCCAACTGCATAAGATTAAATAAGCAACTCACGTTACAAAAATAAAAAATCGGTCCAATCATTATGTCGATCATCCAATGTATCTAATATTTTTCATAGGGCCATAGGCTAGGGTCAATCACACCGGCCGGCCTTAGAAAGGCGGATAAACAGTGCACTATTTTTGCTGTGCCTTGGTTAGTCCATGACATTAGGTACACTTATAAAAGGCAACCCCGGATAATTTTACCAACCGACGGCGCAGCAGTTTAGCATCAACCGCTTCATATACCGATCGGTACAATGCGAGAATCATTGTTGTTTTCTTCAATAAGTGTACAGAATCTCGACACGTTTCGAAGTTCATCCAAATCATATAAGTTCTGCAAGCATGATTGAATTGCCGATTCCCAGAACAAGATCTTACTAAATTAACCTTACAATGTTCCAAGTTTTTTCTTTCCTCCAAAGAGTAAATATTCATTTCCATTTCATTAGTCGCTAACGCGATCTGGCCGAAGAAAGTGCAAGAGCTTAGATTGTGCTAGTCGCTTGACTGAGCTGATAGATCTGATTTCCTACGATCAACAACGTGCCCGATATCCAAGCATCAAGGTCTAGAACATGCATGCCACATGGAAGCATAAATAACATGCAGGAAGGTCTGGAGACAACATCGAAGCTGTGTTGAATGAACTAATTCGTTATACGAAGAGTCCATTCCAAGATAGTTCACAGGCCTCTCTTAAAAGTTCAATGAGTCTTTCTTGAGTGTATACTAAAACATCTAATTAGTTCTATCACTAAATATCCATTACTTACAGTTGGAGTATGGTTCGAGATAGATTAGGGTAACCATCATTACTAATAAACCCTCATCATATCCCATTGCCTCTCAGCTGAACTGATTAACTACAACTAGGGCAAATGATGACGTTCTCTCAAGCTTTAAAGAATTATCTAACTCAAAACCGAAGCTTCTAGAACGAAACCTAAGATATCAACCAAGAGAGCTGCCCACAATACCGGTAAAGCCAAGTCGCGGCCCGTTCTCCCCTGGCATGGCTTAGCGACGATTGTGCGTAGTACGACCATGGTTTCTCAATGGGGTATCACGACATGAAATTTATGCAGAAATAGCTGGTCGCCACGACTTTTTCCAGTGCTGGTAGTGCTGCACAGGCCAGTTGCCCCGAGCGGACCAATGAGAGTCCAAGACTTGTGTATGATTGGAAGAAGACCCGATGGCGATATATCGCGACATCTAATCTCCAACTGCCGTCATCAGCCATGTGGAAAGCCATTCTCCATATACTTCAAAAGACATAACTCAGCTGAACATGACTTTTTAGGTCATAAAGATAGCCTTTCTCTTGCCAACTATGACCAATTGATCGGAAAATAAATATCTTTAGGCTGTAATCTTGAATGGGCGTCGTTGCGGGCTTCGTACGATGGAAGGACGACTAGGTGACCTAAGATTCAGAATATCAAGATGCATGTACCCATTGCATATTCATCCTTGACTGTACCACTCTGGGAACCCTGCATTGATAGAAGACTGGGACGTCACTGGCGGTCATGATACCCGATGTGGCACGCTGTGTCGGATCCCTAGAGTTATTCCACAACCGCATATAGTTCAATGTCATCATCAAAAGAGAAAATGATTGAAATATACGGGTGTCTTTTGAGAATCTCGCCCTAGTCTTCCACTGACTTAGCCTCCATATAACGATCAGAAATACTGATTCTAGACTGATTAGCTCGTAGCACAACGGTCATCAAATCGCTCCTACCATTCAGCTCCGCCGTCAGTATCAAGCTGTCGATCGTATTAGGGGTTTCCATATTCGGCCGAGGTGCGAGACCCCCACACCGGGGACCCTAGGAACCGCCGGCGGCGTTGAACCGATGCATGTGGCTAATTGTTGTTATCGATGATACCATCCACCCGGTATTGTAGCAGTCCACTTCGATCCCATATATAAGGCGGTTCCGAAATCCTGGAATTGCATGGTTAGGCGACGTTGAACACGCTTATTTTCTAGTGTACTCGGCACCAAGATGGCAACCGTACTTGTCAAGAATGTTGGCGAGAAGAACACGGCCACAGAGTCGACCATCTCGCTCGATAGTGATCGCACAAACCCACCATTAGGAGCCCCGCAGGAGGAGAAGCGTTTCTTCTTCCAACGTACAAGGAACTTCGACTTTGAGGCAATTGCTACACAGGTAACCACCCCTGACACTGGCACCACATGTTTCCAAGGCTATCACTAACGATAGAAATGTGTGTAGCCCAGTGTCTTCGACGATCCCCAGACTGCAGAGAAATACCAACCCCGCGATGACTGGTATGTTAACCAATGGCCGATGCCAAATAGCTAGCAGAATCTCATACATGCCAACAGGGAGAACTTGCACCGTTTCGATCCTAAAGCTCGGTGGACATGGGCGGAAGAATATGCGATTGTTCGAAAGATCGACTTTAGAATCATGATTTACGCGTGTGTCATGTTCATGGCGCTAGAGTTAGACAGGGCGAATTTGACGCAAGCGCTGACCGATAATTTCCTGAACGATCTTCACTTGACCACGAACGGTTCGTCCCTCGTTTGGAACGGAGCCGTATATCACTAACAAGAAGCCAGATTATAATCTCGGGAATACCGTGTTCAAGCTGGCATTCTTGTTAGCCGAACTTCCATCCCAACTTGTTTCTAAGTGGATGGGCCCAGATAGGTGGATTCCTTCGCAAATGGTCCTCTGGAGTATTGTTGCTGGGAGCCAGTTCTGGCTATCAGGTCGGAGCTCGTTTTTGGTGACACGAGCTCTTCTGGCGATCTTGCAAGGAGGTTTTATCCCTGACGTTAGCTACCCTGTTCGTACTGTTGGTCGATGCAATGCTGAATACTCAATCCAGGTCATTCTCTACTTGTCATATTTCTATAAGCACCACGAGCTTTCTATCCGTCTCGGATTTTTCTGGACCATGATGAGTGTTGCCGACATCCTCTCTGGACTCTTAGCGGCTGGGTTCCTGCAGATGCGAGGCGTTTTGGATTATGCTGGTTGGCGTTGGTTGTTCTTACTCGAGGCCGTGGTGACTCTAGTGGTCGGATTGTTCGCGTTCGTCCTCATGCCGGCCGGCCCCTGCCAGACGGCTAATTGGTTCCGAGGCAAGAACGGTTGGTTCACATCTCGGGAAGAGACCATCATCGTCAACCGAGTCCTGCGCGAAGACCCGAGCAAAAGTGATATGCACAATCGTCAACCCATCACGCCGAAGCTATTGTGGAAATGCCTCGGCGACTTTGATCTTTGGCCACTTTACATACTCGGGCTCGTTTTCCAGATTCCATCCACCCCGGAGCAGCAATATTTGACTCTTTCCCTCAAACAGATGAACTTCAGTACCCTCATGTCCAACATACTCTATATCCCATGGAACGTGCTCCATAGTAAGAAGAGTCCACCGAAGAAACGGTGTAATGTCATAGACCTGCTAACATGCCGGTGAAGTTGTTACGATGCTTGCTCTCACATACACAGCTGAGATTTTTAAAGAACTTACCTTCATTTCCATGATTGGGCAGATATGGATATTTCCTTTCCTGATTTATCTGAATGTCGTCGATACGGCGAACATCAGCAGATGGGTCATGTGGACCATCACATCTCTCTTGCTGGGCTACCCCAACTGTACGTCTCCACCTCCTCTTTTGTCTTTCGTGGAGACGCTAATAGGCGATCACCAGCACATCCAATCCAAGTTGGCTGGAACTCGCGGAATGCAAACACCGTGCGTGCCCGGACAGTCTCGGCGGCGTGTTACAACATGTTCGTCCAAGCTGGCGGTATCATCTCGTCCAACATATACCGCGCGGATGACGCCCCACTCTATCGTAGGGGTAATAAGCAACTTCTTGCCATCCTCATCATGAATATCGTCCTCTATTGCTTGACCAAAGTGTACTATGTCCTCAGGAATAGGCACAGAGATAGGAAGTGGAATGCTATGACAGCAGAGGAAAAGCTCCATTATCTTTCGACGACAACAGATGAAGGAAATAAGCGTCTGGACTTCCGGTTCGAGCATTAAAAGAATTGATTGATAAGGAAGAGATAGTTGTGCATAGGAGATTGAGATGTTGAAATAGATTCGAGTTCCAGTTCAAGTTCCGGCGTGACTCATTTTAAATATTACTAATACGTAAATTGAATGATTACGTAAATGTCACGGTTACGTAAGGATGCGCTAAGTATTAAACCATATCTGAAATCCTACACATGCTTAAGCACATAAAGGCACGTGCATCTATCCCCTATTATGAAGTAGGTACATCCCAAGAGCGATCATTCTTCCTAATTGATACTTGTTATCTGACCCTTAAAAGGTTGTATGAACTAATAAGCATTATTTGTCCATCAGCTGCCCTCTATACTGCAACAATATTACATGATGGCGATGACGGATACAGGATTCAGCGAATGTGAAATCTTCAGTCAAAGAAGGGACCCGGCTGCACGATCGGATATAGACGGCTATTGAGCCACGGAAGCCTATCGTTGGTTGTTTTGACATGGTAAAGGCGGCCGCCAATTTGGACCAGGGCATATAGCTTCCGTTCCTCATAAATACTGCGCCAAGAGTGAAAAGATAGACAGGAGGCGGGTGGGATATTCTGAGGGAATGCAACGCGCCCGATCATGTGCCAGTCGGGTGCAGGAAACGTGCGAACGAAGTGAAAAATGCCCCCCTCTGCCGAGGGAACTAGTAGGTCAAGCTGGGGTCGACTACTACAAGTATCATCAGTAATAAGCACGGGGTTTCCTGTCACCTCGCCCGGATGTAGGATCCTTGTAGAAGTCTTGCCTGCCCACTTGTTGCTACAGAAAGAACCCTGAACGACGTTGAGTTTGCCTTTTGAAATGCAAACCGCCACGAGTGCTGTCTTGCTATTGCCGAAGTAATTGTATACCGCTGTGACGGAGACGGCTGGAATTATACCCAAATCAGTGGCGAGATGATCTACAGCCTCCCACCTTATTGTCACAGAGTGATAATAAGAGGTGGGATATGTTGCCGACGTATGAAGCAGACCACCAGACTGGCATGGGACGACCAGACTCCATTGTTCGCCGCAGTCGGGTGTATAGCCGCTTCTCACAACCGTCGGTGTGCCCGTAATCCTGCATCCTGCCAGAGGAGGCGAAGTGGCCGGTAGAAACGAAGAATCATCAATGTCGGGGAGATAGAAACTATATAGGACACCGCCTGAAACGCAGTATAGGTAAAGCGGCGATTTCCCCTTGGGATCATTCCCTGAGTACAGCGCCAGGCCAGACACGGTTAAGTCATTAAGCGTTACCCCCACGCTCGGAAATGGGCGAGACTCGGACCACGGCGTGGCAGCGTGATATTGTACGCGCCTGAAGTAGAAAAGGCCGTTGGGGCCGGCGGCAACGACCTGTTCCGAATCTGTCATAGCAAACTGCCCAACAGAGGATACGGCCGTCTCCATGAAGTAGTACTCAACATTGTGAGATCCAGTGGGCCAGATGGAATGTTTGTAAAACCAGACTGACTGATGCTGTTTGCTCTTGATGTGGAGGGTGTGGGAATTATTGTGCCTGATTCTGTCGACGTAGGCGAGCCAAAGTCGTAGCCCGTCGAAAATGGGTTGTTCATGTTGCGATATCAAGCCTGATGCTCTCGTACACGGCGGTTTCTTCGATAATATCTGGTGTTGGCGGTACCTAGCTTTCTTGTGGACAATTGCAGAGCTGGGTTGATAATTTGGTGTGACGCCTTGGGAGAAATGATGGGGTTCTGCAAAATCCCATTATCAATCACATACAACATTTTTTGAGTCAACTAATAACAAATCTACGTGGTATTTATCTATTGGCTAAAAGCGCACCTGATAATAACAAATGCTGGGATGGCTGGGTGGTGTGAGAAGTCTGATCCTAGGGACTTAATCTCGGAGATGATATCCTTGTATAAGAGATACACCTAAGGAAGATACCAAAGACATTATGAGACAAAGAAGGCTCTTGTATTTATACCATGATCTAGATAGTTACGACCTGTCACGATACAGCCCGTTCCTACGGAACTGGGTGGATCATGTGATCCCAGATCTCCCAAGTGGTTGGTCACGTGATCTCTTCAATTGAGCTGTAGCCATATAGATCTCCTGGGAACTGGAGCTACGCTCCTTTCCCTTTCTTAATTCATACCTTTCAATGCATGAGATCTGGCACCTGTAACTATGTGACACAACCCTTATCATATGGTCCACCTCGTGACAGGTGGTTACATACCCTTAGTACGAAGTGTAAACCTGTAATTTATTATATCATTATGGCCTGCCGTTTTAGTCAGTTAAAAGAGATCATTTTAAATTCTAGATACCAAAATAACAGTATTACCTAAGGGTGAAGACATCAAAGGTATGAGATTTATCACTGATTTTGTACCGTAAGTGGGACACCAACTGGTGCTGCTCAGAAAGAGATCATAATAAGATATGGATGAATGAGCCAGGATAGCTCATAATATATCCTCCATTTGAGTGAGTGTAAGTGCGGTGAGAAAACACGCATTAATAAAAACAATTTGAAAAAGAAATGTCAAAAAAAGCTCGGCCTTTGTCTCGAACCCCGCGCGCAATTGTCCTGAGCAGTTGGCCTTCTGCCGCCATGCGATTAGTTCCAGTCCCACCAGCCTACGAAAAACCCCGGAGGATTATTTCTGTTCCAGCTCCCTTACCATTAGGCCACTGACCATTTTTGACCACCGGTTCGGGCCAGGGATGCTGAGGGTGGAATTACTATGGTACTTATGTCAATGCGCCTTGGTCGGCTGTACGTGTCGGGTATCTGGCAACCTTCAAGTCGCGTGGCGCGACCCAAGAGACAAAGGTACATCGCACATCTAAAAAGTAAGGGTATCTTGGTAAGTATATCTTGTCATTAGGTTGACACTCTCGCTTGTCAACGATCTAGTAAACGTCTACCTCTCTGGTTAGCTAGCTCTAAGAGCTTCCTCTGAGAGCTTTGATGATGTCCGCCATTCTTACCGTCTACGGTACTTCACATAAATGGTATCGATCCTACATCCAGAAAATCCACCCTTATACCACACTCATACGCCATTCACTCAAGCCTTAAGCGCCCCCGTTTCTCTCGCTACCTCCAGGATCTGGTCTATCAACGGCTGCACGTCCGTCCCCTTGAGCGGCACCCTATGCGCGCCATCCCACTCGAGCACCCTCGCGCTCGCCGGCTCACAGTACTCCTTGAGAAGTTCGCGGTGAAGATTCAAGCCCGGGTCATTCAGACCATGTAAATGGATCGTCGGAAGCGATAGTATGTGTCCGCGCTTCACCATATCCATCAAATCCGGACCGCCCGTGAGCCCGATCTGCGACGGGTGGCTCAGCATGGACGACGTGAAGGTCTCGGGGTCCAGGTTCACTATCGGCGCCCTCCCGGCCATGATCACGGCGAACTTCCAGTCGGAGCCGGCGTGCTTGCGCCCGAGCTTCGCCGTGCGGACCTGCTGCCGGAACAGCAGGCTCGCGGACAGCTTGGCGCCTTGGCTGAACCCGAGCAGCCCCACCCACGAGCCGGTAGCGCCCGCGCGGTCGTCGGCGAGCATGGCGTCCCTGAGCGCCCCGTCGATCTCCGCGATCGCCGAGTCGTCCTCCGTCTCCGCGTGGTCCGGAAGCCACCGCAGCCACCGCTTGAAGGGGCCGTGCTCGGCGTACACGGACAGCACGTCCGGGCCCGCGGCCGACTCAAATGGCGCCTCTGCGAACACCAGCCGGAGATGGGGCTCTAGCATCCGCGATATGACGCGTAACTGCGCTCTGAAGATGCGGGCGTTGGTGCCGCCGCCGTGGAGGCAGAGAAGGCGCGGCAGGTGAAGCGTCGAGTCTGGGGCGTTAAATGCCATGATGAGCGTGCGGCTGCTTACTATTACCGCTATAATATGTAAGGCGGGAGTAACGAGGGGTAATGTTAGACTGCGCTATAGCTCGGATACTAGGTTTAAGTAGCGTTCAGCTTCAGATCAAGGCACGGATATCAACATGATGACAGAAATGAACGACGATGGAGGGTTAAACGGTTAATGTAAAAGTGTAGAGAAGTTAAGGAGTGGATGAAGTTAGCGGTGAGTTGTTCTACATTACACAGCAGAAACTCCGGATCCGTGCCGCTGACATGTGCCAGGGTAGCCAGGGAGGGAAGCAGAAGGAAGCAAGATTCCCCAGTAAGACATTTACGGTGGCCAATTAGGATCGAAGGATTTCATTCTGTTTCGGACTTCGCCAACTCCTATATTCATACAACCGCCGCCGCCGGTTACCTTACACTTTCTTACTTCAGCATCCCTTTGCGGCTTAGAGTCAGGATGCACACAAGCCGTATTCCAGCCGTGGTATATAAATCGCAGAGTGCTGCTGCACATGGGAATGCCACAACAGCGCTGTTGGATCCTAAACTGGAGATGTAAACGGCGCATTTTACGCGGGAGGATTGGATATTTTTTTTCTCTTGCTCTTGATGATAAGTCGACTTTTCAATTGAAAGATCACAGCATCTTGGGAAGAATCTATCAGGCCACCAAGGGTAAGCAGTTTCAGCAAATTAACCATTGCATAGGTGTTCAGGGGTGTCGCGAGGCAGACCCAGCAATGTCCTTTTTGTGTGGACTGTAAGTCAAATTAGTCAATTGAGATTTGCGACACATCGAAAGTATGTTAAATCTTCAAGAGGATAGGGTCTGCATTGCCAGTATGATCCGACTCATATTTTTCTAGCGTTCCGAAACTTTTGAGGTTGTCAACGTCTCATTACCCTACGCCCAAATCTTATCCTCCGTCTGGTGAGGCAACGCGATACTGTGTATCTGCTGATTCTGCTCCCCCCACGTACGGGCCTCTACTCAAAACATCGCGGCGATAATTACCGGGAGCAATGTCATCTCCAGATACGAGGATGGCCTATCAATATCCAGTGAGAATCGAGATCTTGATTCGATGCCTTATTTTCGCTTGGATGGTCAGATCAGGCTTACATCAGAACACCGAAGTATCCGGAGCAAGTAGTGGGTCAAGTTCTCTAATGCGATTTTCCACCTGGCCCCATCATTGTTGAACAAAGTGTGGTCGTAGAATGATGACTTATCCAACGCTGTACTGTACTGTCTATCTCATTTCTTTGGAGTGTTGAACCGGTACCTTAATAGATAAGTTGACAAAAAGGTTCATCTTCACATTTGCTACCCATTGCTCAACGAAAGCTGCGTCGTAAAATGATTCATTGTAACAGACGCTCAGGTGCAGTTGTCGCTTCCAACTCCAAGCATGTACATACAGCTGGGGTGAAAGCATGTGCACGGCCAACCAGACATTATTTACTCTAATATCCCCATACTCCGCTCGCACATAGTTGTCTAGAGTTCCGACATTACTAAGATTTGGTTCTGTGGTGGGTACCGCCTCCGCAAGCAATGCCGTCGCCTTCTCGACGTATGGCACTCGCACCATCATCAACTCGCCGTCTTCCGGTGCGAAGGATTGCCGATACACAGGCTGCAAGAGCGTCAACAGGGTGTCCCAGTCGGCGCTTGCATCGACCACGAGCGGAAGGGCTACCATCCGCAGTGATGGCGCATGTGCGGGCCCGTCGAATGGCGGCGGACAGTATTTCCGTAGGTCGAAGGCCGCCCACGACTTATACAGAGACTCTGCCGGGCGCTCTTGGCTCTGTGCCCTCGCGGTTTCCACGATAATCGAGGCATGAAGCGCGGCTGTCAGTCGGGTACCCCGGACTCGGCATGCCGCTAGAAGTGCCGCCGTTTCCTCGTGCGATAGTATCGTATCTAGCCGGGAAGTGTCGCCAGGCAGCGAGCCCGTCTTGATGGGTAAGCCGATTGACGCGGGTTCCGCCTTAACGGGCGCTAGCATCGCCTCTGCCTGCGATAAACACTCCTTTGACGGGGTGTCCGGCACGTTCATGAGTGCATCTAATGACGGCACCAGTCTGGCGACCTCACTACTCGTAGACTGGCACGAAACTGGCGTGGCTCCATCGAAGTTGTGAGTGGTCAACACGTCCAAGAACTCATGCAACATCATCAGGAGCCCGCGGCCGTCCCATTGCCAGTGGGAAGCAACGATTCCGAGCTCACTACTGGAAGGGATCCAATAGCAAGTAGCACTGGCCTCGGTGAATCTGAGGCGGCGGGAGAAGAGCTCGTCGGCAGAGGTGACGGTCGTCTCGACTTTAAAAGTTTTCTCGGCCCACTCCGAGAGGGATTCGGCGTGGGTAACGGGTACGTAGCGTTTTTCTTGGTGGTGCAACTCGATTGCAATATCTGGGTGGCGTAGCCGGAGGGCAGCCCAGGCTTGGCGGAGTCGCTTCTCCTTCTCGCATTCTGCATCCATGTGCGGGAGTACGAGCTGCGCTGTACCAATCATGAGCCAGTGCTCGCGACCCAGCGGCTGACCAGCGGCTGCAATGTGTTGAAATAGCCGGTCATGGCAATCCAGCGGACGGCGCCAGTACTCATTTTGCTGCGTCCAGGACATGATTTCTTTTCTTGGAGAATTAGATAGGTCAAGAATCATATTTGAAATTTGGAAAAAGGTCTTCGGTCAAAGCCAACCTTGTGCCTAGTAAAGGAATGCAAGATAATAAACAAAAGTTCCATCTAAAAATTCTTGCCGAGTCACTCATACCTGTTGAGCAGAGTTCCATGAGAATGTATTAAAGTAATTGAGGGCTGTACCGTTTCTTCAAGATACCCGTGGGTCCATGTGCATGTATCCTTTTTAGGGCCAACAGCGTGGCTCAGTTGGTGGATTTGGTTCCCATCTGTCAGTATGTCACCGTTGGCTACCTACCTCCTAGGTACCCCAGGCAGCTAATCGGGATCAATTCCGTAGGTATCTACCCACGCAAGGTGCCTAGGAAAGTGATCACGGGAAGTTCCCCCCTCCCTTAAAGCTCATTGAAAGTCCCTGTTGGCGAGGTCCCTTACATAATCAGCTTTACCCCTTATTCAAGATGATTAAGAAATCTGTAACCTGTCAAAATGTGACTCGTGTGCAGCTGTCAAGCAATCTACATTGGTAATGCTTCCTTATGTAATCTTTCTCTGGGAGGATACAATAGCCCTCCTACCCCTTAAAGAAATCCAGGTATTCGGAATCGTTAGGCAATATACGTAGCCCCAACCTCAAGTAAAGCACTACTATTGTTTTCGGTTTCAATTTCAAGGTATATCATCAATATTATTATCTTAAGTACCTTACATGCTGTTCTTCAATTCCCTGGGATGTCTGGCATTGGCTTACCAGCTCCAAGGAAGTCGGTGCTTATCGCGACGCTTTCCCATTCATCATATATCTTCTGGAGTTGCTGTACCTTCAGGCGCATCTGGGTGAGACAGTCGCTACCAAACGGGATACGCAACGGAATTTCCCTGCCCTCGGCAATGCCGGTCCCCTTGACAATTTGTATGATTTTTGAGATTAAATCTGCGGCGTCACCTGGCGGGTTTTGATAGTTCCCTTCGGCACGGACCCTGGCAGCTTTGTTGAGTGGTTGCCAGAATGGAACTCGGGATTCCACGTGCTGGATGTTCCGCATCACTTCTGTGTTGAAAATTCCCGACTCGATGATCAACGGCTTAATGCCCGGTGCCAACCAAGCAAGTTCCTTTGCCAAACTCTCTACCGCTCCTTATTCCGTATATCAGCGCCTAAGAAGAGTTGAAGGGAAAGAAGGTATTTCAACAGACTAGATGGATATGTTGGCAGAAAGATACGGTATGATAACTTACCTTCGAGAGCGAACTTACTAGCGCAATACCCCGTTGCGCCCGGCTCACCTACAAATCCGGATTGGGAGTTCATATAAACTAGCCAGCCCGAGCCTTTCTCGCGATAGTGCGGGAGTGCCGCGCGCGTCAAGTTCATGGGACCGTGAAGGTGGGTATCGATGGAGAGTTGCAGGTCCTCTTGGCTATGTAGCTCGAAATTGAGATTAGACCTGATCTCGGTCGTGGATGATGACGACGCGGCAGGGAGTAAGGGAAAACATACGTGATTTCTTCGACAGCACCACATTGGATGAACCCTGCGTTATTCACGATCACATCGATGTTACCATAGATCTGTAATGCCTCTTGAAACTTCTTCTCGATTTCAGCTTGACCAGCGGTCACGTCAAGGTCCAACACCGCCGCCCCGGTCTCTTCCAAGTGTTTCAGGCGGGTTGCCGCATTCCGCCCAGTTGCGATAACCTGATCTCCCATGGACGACAATTGTCTAACGAATTCCTGACCGAATCCGCTCGAACAGCCGGTAACGAGCCATGTCTGCTTCATGGTTATTGAGGTAATTGGTAGCTAGTTTGAAAATGTTGGACTGAGAGTAGAAGAATTACGATTATTGTTACAAGTTATGGCTTTCCTCATGTTTAGCGGAATATGATAGGTCAATTTTACCAGCTGTCCTCGACTGCTAATTACCAACACGTTTTTCGTATGGTCGATAGTACGCAAACCAACCCCACGTCCATCCATGGATTACACGTGTAATATTATGGAATGCCGGGGTTACTGTAGGATGGGAATTAAAAACAAATCAAGTAAAGTTCGTAGGATCGAAGTGTTTTTTGACTAAATCACCTAATATGATGTATGTAAGATGAAGAGTACCAACTGCATAACGGTACCGGATACCGGATACTTTTTAACGAGGTATATCAGCATTTCACATATGAAATATTTCCCCTCACATAAGTAGTACACAAGCATTAACCCACTACAAGCTCGTTCCGCCAACAGAATCTTCCTTTACAACGCTTTAACTATAAAATAACGAAACCCCTTTCTCTCATCCGCCGCACTACAATCATATTACTTTGTGATGCTTTTATAATAGGTCCGGTGACATCGCGCAGGAGCCTCATGATAGTCCCCTCAATCATTTTATGGTGTAATCAGGATATTGCTCCGAAATAGGCCTGAAATCCCCGACAGCGGAGATATTCCCATTTACACCAAGTCCTAGACGATCCTTCAAGTCCTCGCTCAAGGTGTCTTGGATCTCTTTCGGCAGCTTCGCAGTCCAGTTGACCTGCTGCCGTATGAACGGTTTGGTGTAGTATCCAAATAATTGAGCCCTATCTTCGTTTGCCGTAACATTGTTCCCCGAGGTGTGCCACATCCGCCCATCCATTACAAGCATGTCGCCTGCACAGCATTCAAAAGGAATAAGCAGGTCTGGGGCATTCTTGGGGACCTCTTCTCGACGAGTCCACCTGTTGGATCCTGGAATATACAAAGTTGCACCATTTTCCCTAGTCGTATCCGTCAGGGGCCAAATCACATTAAGTGCCCACGTATCTACCCATGGACCAGGTACTACGAGGCTCTGATCCGAATGCAAAGACATACTCCGGGCTCCGGGTCGCGCTATGTTGGCGGTGAAATTGCTAATTAGGTAATCATCTCCCAGTACCGACTTCACGAGCTCGACCGCTGTCGGATGCGATATCAGTTCACGGTAGATCTTGTCAATCTCCATGAGATAGAAAATCCGCACGTTGCTGGCGTTTGGGTCGAGGAACGGTAGGTATGTGGCGTCGCCCTGGGCTTCGGCTTCCTGCTTCGCTTTCCAGAGGCGGGCCAGTGTAGTCGAAACATCCTCTTGAGATAATACAGACGGGATTCTTACCCAGCCATGCTCCTTAAGGTGCGCTTTTGAGACATCAAGATCGAGAGCCATCACCGATAGTTAGCGAGGTCTCTTGGGCACTTCAAAGGACGTTTGCAGGGAAATCAAATTGTATGACAAATCCTCAAAGAGGTTTTGATTTCAATGAGGTAGTGAACTCTGAAAGGATCAAGTAAATATATGTTTGCCACGAAGGCTCGTAATGATGTCGTTACTAATCTTGAAGATAAGTTCTAAGAGAAAATCACTGCAATCTGAGATAAATAATTGGGGTAAGGAATAACCCCTTGATATAAAGGAAAGACATTAAGTCTTATAGTTTTTCTCCTTTTTCTTAATTTAACGGTCCCAATCGAAAGCTACTCAACCTAAGGTTGCGTAAAATCTTACGACTATATTATTGATTGGATCAAGGAGATAACATATAGGAGGGGCAATGTAACCCATATATACAGATGTACCTACCTAGGCATTATTAATTATATAACAATATGGGATACCAATGTTACATTAGGCAGCATGATTAGACTAATAGTTGATGACTTGATAAAAACGAGTGCTTAATGAATTTGCCGCTAGATAGTGCAATCATTGAACTACTTGGTAATGGGACGGTTGTAACAGGTTACAGAATATCATGATAACATGAGCTAACCTTGGTGCCCTAATATTAAATCAATATTAGTATCTGAGCTTAAGAAAGCTATCTAGATACTTTTACTTTGCATATGTATTTTCAGGGCCAGATATATAAATTCTTGCCGTGCATTGGTTATGAAAGAATCCATCTTCATGAGGTAAGCAGAAAAGGGGCAGGGGCAAATATGTTGTATGAAAAGAATGAAAGGAACAAAAGAAATCCAACAACACTTTCCTACATTGTAAGTATCATGATCGCGATTTCTGATTACAAGACAAAAAAAAAAGATTCAAGTTATCTTGTGTAGAGACGGCTTTGGCCCTTAAGTAAACCTTTTGGCCCCGATCTTCCTCTTACGTACCTGCCATCGCCGGCCATCTTTTCTCAACATTTTCCTGCACTACCTTTACCATCCAAAATGTGTCAGCCGGCTCTTCCTTTCTTCCCTCAAATACAGAACCAAGGGTCGCCATGTGTTCATTCAGAACATCCGTGGCCTGAGAAATGCGTTGTAGGCGTTTGTGTATATTTTCTTTCTGGAATTTGTCGGTACAGCTGTCCGCCTCCGATAATAAGGCAGATAGGTTCTTTTGCCAGCAGGATGCGATATCCTCAGATAGAAGGTACTGGAAAGGACGCCGCTCCAGCCACTCCGAGATAGTGGTCCGATTCTGCATTGTTGTGCCGTAGATAATCCTGTCGAGTTCGTAACAGGATTGCAAGACATGCCAGAGTGCGAAAGCTGCAACTGGATCTGCTTGGAAAATACATCCAAGCTCTAGATCCTGAGGATTCTGCTTATGAGATTTGATCTTCTCGCATATATCTGGCATGCTGTTGCCGTCGAACTCTTTGCCCCATTTGATCAGCCGGCCTTCCCACTCGGGGGAGAAGATCGATCCAGCATCAATTTCGTATTTATTCTTTTCGTACCAGTCAAAAATATTCCTCTGCATAATTTTTCGGTTAAATTCCATCTTCAAATCAGGGGACCTTGGTCTTGTTCCGAGTTTGATCGAAACTTGCTCTTGTAGCTTGTGGGTTTGAACAGCACAGATGGGCTAGTTTTCCGAGGTGGCGAGCTGTTAGTGGAAGCACGCGACTATGCTAAGATACACAAAAGTATTTGACTTGGAAGTTTTTATGATGACTGCAGCGAAACATCATGGGAGCGTAGATCTCATTCTTTATCAATTAACACGTTGAGGACGAAGTCAACCTAACCGTTCCGCCTTGTGAACCCATCCACCAGCCCCCTTTTTATACTTGAACAACGCCGTAAACACACGAACTACAAAAAGAGCACAAACCAAAGGCCGCGACTTCCGTATAAATGTAACTATTCAAGTGTAAAATGTAAAAAGTGGTGTTTCAATGGGCTTTTTGGGGGTGGCTTGGGATCGAGGCAGATTCGTTCTCATTGTCCACCCTCCCTCCCTTGGTATTTACACATTGAGAATGCATCTAACCGAGTGGGTGGTAAGATACGGGCGAACCAACTTTATCGTCCGCCCTCCCAGGCCTATGTGATAGTACGGAGGGAGGGATTAGCCGGTGGCCTTATGATGCATGGTGACCCTCCTTCGATAGCTTATACAGGTAGGTGCCTACGAAATTCCATTTTTGTTGCTGACTGAAACTCTGGTGAGAAACAGCCTGCATGGGCCATGTACCCTACTCAGACCTATGCACCTGATCTGATACCAAGGAGAGCAGTAATAATGTAAGAAATGGATAAAGAATGCGATCTATTTCAAAGGAATGTGCATGGACGTATTGCTGGTGCTTATCGAGGCTCAAAACTGCACCGTAACAATGCAAAGAAAAA
Organism: Jackrogersella minutella; assembly: GCA_022578535.1. Lineage (NCBI taxonomy): Eukaryota > Fungi > Ascomycota > Sordariomycetes > Xylariales > Hypoxylaceae > Jackrogersella > Jackrogersella minutella. The sequence goes on from MU388358.1 coordinate 48,524, forward strand.
TGCTAAGTAAAGATTAAGTGATTTCAGTTCGTACAAGGGGAGGAAACGGGAGCTAAGTGTTGAAAGATACGGCATATGAGGTATGATTACTTGTATTGACTTACGAAACTAACTGAATGAGTGATGGAGGAAGTCCTTCTTATTCACAAGTCCATGCCAAGACACCCTGTACTGTACCTGAAGGCAGTCCCTCGACTACTCACGTCAACACTAAGCGTGAGGAGGCAACGTGAGATATATGGTTAACTAATTAAGGATACAAGGAAATACAAAGAATTCAAGCTCGAGCAACTTCAGTTCGTCAAACCAACTCAAATTTCTCAGCCTTACTCTCCCGTGACTCGCCAGACACGGCTTCTCCTTCCATCATGCCATAGATGAAGCATTCACCTACCATAATGAACTGCCGTTTGGCGCCATTCTTTTGCTCACGCAGAACAACTGGAACGCTAGCGCCAAAGAGAACACAGATCAAGTCCTCTTTTTCAGTCTCAGCAGGCACTAATCCATATGTATTCCTGTCTTGCCCTCCGAGTCTTACTTGCGCAAAACTCCTTCCCAAAGTGACGTCCTTAACGCGTTCCATGAAGTCCTTGGTTATCCTAGAAGCTCTTGGCAAGCCAATAACAGCATCTGGGTTGAGATCACCAGTGTGGTCTAAATGACCCAAACAATCCGTGAAGGCACGAGAATACCAGCTTGGTGGATTTGACCCGTCCGGGCCTCGGTCAGCGACTATCGTGCGCCAGAACCCTTCTGGGACACGCGGGACGTCTTGTGCCCATTCCTTCTTACTTTTCCATAGTTTAAGATCGAAACCTGCTATTTCGAAGGCCTCCCTGAATATTATTGCAAAAGCCGCTCGTGAGACCAACTTCTCAATTGTCCCAATGCGAAGACCCTTGATGGATAGACTACCATCAAAAACCCTATTCAAGTTGGTCCTAGATCGTGTATTCTGTTTCTTGAAGCCAAAGTCATAGCATGGCTTAAGGTCTAACGTCGCGCTGTAATTCCTATGACCGGTACGGTGTGATTCTCCAACAAAACTATCTCCATTGGACCGGCGGCCGCGAATTCTTTGAGCAGGAGTGCCGTATGGTGACTTCTCAATCAACGGGATCCATGATGGCAACTTTTCCTGCTCGTCGCGAATTTCACCGGGTGAAAGTGGTATTGCGCTTTGGGAAAACAAATTATCGCACTTTCCTTCTTCCCAGGTAGGAGCCCAGTGGCGTAACAGTATATCCAAGGACTGTGATTGAGAGATGCAATAGTCGATGAAATCCCCATATACATCAAGCAAACGTTTTCTTTTGTAGTCCGGTGAAAGCTTTTCGTCAAAGTTGAGGTATCCCTCATTCCCGAGATTGTAAGTATCTTTGGCCAACGACAAGACAGCATATATCGTATCCCGTGGATCGGCTGCTTCGAATGCCAACAAACTTGAGACAAGGACTTCCAACGTCATCATACGCTGCTGTATATCCCCGCATTCACTCCGCCGAAAAAGATTATTCGTGAAGTCTACAAGTGCGTTGGCACCTAAGTTCTTCACACCGTCAACGGCGGCTACCTCCCCACAATAGGTAGCGTTGTTCTCATATCTCTTCGATAAAAGGGGTCTAATTTTATCTTGATTCTTGATGAAAATCGCGATGGCGTCTGCAAAGTCTGTCCAAGGCATCTTCGATTCTCCGTATACCACCTCAGCATCCCGAGCGAGTGCGAGCTCTTGGAGGACCCACCGCCGACTGAACCACTTGTTACGCATGAGGCTCACGATATTGACAGCGTTATCGCCGATTTTCGAGTCTTCGCTGAACAGGCTTTCCAGGTTCTTCAAATTCAGCATCTTGTCCAGGAATTCAAAGCAATCCTTGGGATCGGGTGCATCTTCGCCTGTCCCATCTCCTAGCCAGATGCATACGTTATTAGCGTGGAGATACAGCTCGTGCATCTTTTTGATTTGCCCGGAGCGCTCCTCTGTGTCTTTCTGATTGATGCATAAAGCATCTATCCACATCGTCCTTTCATCTTTGCAGTCTCGGAATCTTTTAAGGGCAACGAAGAGGTTCGATCGGACATGAATTATGCCTCTGTTTGTACCTCCTTCTGCCTCATGACTTGTAAGATGGACTTCATGGATGGGCTCCCCCTCGCCCCAGAAGTAAGAAAGCGCCGTGAACAGGTTCTTAATCATCTTGCTTGGAACCAGTCTGCAACGAATTGGCTCGTCCCCCATGCCTGGCTCAATGATCAAGACCCGAATATCCATAGGCCCGAGAGGCCTATAGTCGAATGTATCTGAATATTGTTTCCTATCTTCGTGGTCGGCGGCAAAACGCTGTTGGATCCTCCACTGTATTTGTGAGGTGCAATCATCTAGTCGAAGCTTCTTAACCTGGACCGGTCGTCGCTCGTCCTTGTTGTTGCGTTTGCTTCTATTGGAGGATGGCATCTTGAGTAATTTAGACATTATAGGTAATATTGCGTCAAGGTTTAGTCAATGATTCGTTGGACCAAGGTCGAGATTCGTCTTGCAACTTCCCGCCACCGACGAACATTCAAATAGAAACCAGGAAGACCTATCACTCCATTGACTGACAGGAGTTCGGAGTTGATAACGTGGTTCTGTGGCTCATACTTTCCATAAGGCATCCGCCTCCATACTGAGCCGACGCACCTCCAGATCTGTCTGTTGAGCCCCCGGTACAGCCTCGTTGGAGCATTTTCCATTTGGGAAGTGACCCAAATGAGAACGATTTCTCACATGGTGGGTTGCACTGGGAGAATGCTGCGCTGAGCGACATGGTCTCGAGGTCTCTTGACTCGATTTTCCACTTGATGTCAGTGATTATTTCGCTATTATATCTTCCGACAAGTGTACAGATATTGTTGCTTACAAATGTGCTTCGACGGGCCTGGTATGAATCTGCAATTATGGAGGCTAAAGAGATCGGGCTTGAGGTAGCTATCATTTCGGTGAACATGGACCGCGGGCTGGAACAAGCCCCTTTTGCGCCTCAAGTATATCCTCCCTCGATAAGGATTGAGGTATGGTCTGTTAAGCTAAACCAATCCAATTGACCATTATACGGCCCGATTCCCCAAATTATGCCTCTGGTCGATGGCAAGGCATACTCTGAATATCGTTGAGGTATTTTATTTCTGCCAGCGTTTTCAACAAGCCAAGCAGTATGTATATGAATTTGAAAGTATTTGAGTGAAGAATCTCATCAAGGTCCTACTATTACAAGCATTCTTACCTATCTACATAGGTAGATATTGGAGTATAAGGAACAGATGGCTTATACATCCAAGGTTGTTGAAAGTGTCAAAGTCTGCAGCACACAACCCTCCAAGTGAACTGCAGCCTGTCAGCAGTCGGAAGATGTCGTCTCCGTTGACCGTGAGTTATCATCATGCAATATCCATGTTCCCCTATTCGCCCCTGGCGCTCCGAGTAATATATACTCTTGTTCAGACCGGGCAATGCATCTGCACGCGATCGAGCTCTCTGTAGCCTCGATTATGTCGGCTTATTCGGATTGCAGAATGCAATACCAGCATGAACCGCATTCTATACGCCGATGTGCGCCTTCAAGAAAGCCCCGCAATCAGCCTTGAGAGTCCTGGAGGCGTGAGCTCTTAAACTTTGACAATGTTCTACTTCCGTGGACTGAGGCTTGACTGAACTCGTAAACTTGAGCTTCTTAAATACTATTGAATCTAGTGGCGAAGTTTTTGCATAATTTCATATAACCAACGATGACACGTAAGTTCTTGCAGACCTGTCACTTGCAATTACGGTGCACCTTACCCGCACCTAGCTACTTTACCTCCCATTTCTACTTTCTATTTTCTACTTTTCCGTACACTTTACCATCTTAGTCGGCATTGTTAATAATTAGTCTTTATCATACAGAATCCAAAATGCCGCTCGCCTACTTGTCCAACTGGGCACCTTTTCGCATCGATGCCCTCGGGCTGGTAACCTTAATCGGCGCTGAAGAAGTTAACAGAAGTGTTGGGCGATTGGTACAGAGTCGATACGCCAAGTATCTTCCATTACTAGGAGCACACCTCATAGCGGACAATGAATTCACGGCTATGACCTCGGGATTTCATCTCTACAATGTCTCCGATGCCATCATGACTCCAGGTCTTTCTGCCTGGGTTACCCGCTGGTTGAACTCCCAGGACTTGAATACGAGCACTACCAGTTTCGAGTGGTCAGTTGCTCCTGGGAAGCCCCAGGAGACCAAATCTGGCTGTGGGAAGGCGTGGGACGCCCTACTTGCGGCCCTCGTCGGGTTTCTTACCATCGGAGGAAGTTTCGTCCTTACCGTAGCGATGGGCGACTGGTGGGGCCTGGCTAACACGATATCGATGGCAGTCTCTGTTCTCGTACGTTGTTGCTTAGTCCAGGAGAACGTGAACGCTTTAGATAAAGCTGTTTTCGATGCCTGCTATGAACGAAGTGGTATCCAAGGCGGCAGTGAGAAAGTCAAGTTGCTAATCTCACTGGCTGATAGCAGGATGGTGACAATGTACGCTCCCCGGGGGCTTGTCCTTGAAGGCTTCACGAAGCGTCTTACTATTCTCCGGCCGCGTTTGTATTCTTACACAAGAGCATTGGGCTGGTTCGTCTTCGGCGTCCATGTTCTTTCTTTGGGCCAAGCCGAATTCCTCAACCAGATATACGCAATTGTTCTTCTCGTTCTGAGTACATGGGCCACTGCAAAGGGCATCGGCTCCGACGAGTACAACATCACCGAACACATCTCGGCCAAACGGGTCGAGGATTTTCCTCTCCACCCAGACAGGAGAAAGTGGGCTTATATACGCCTTGAGTGCAACGAAGTGGAGGAGGAGTCCTTGGCCGATTGGGGGCTCTTGCCTCGGAAGGCAAACACCATGTGGTGGGAAGATTTCAATGAGTGTAAAGAGCAATGGGAGTTCCAAGAATGTCGAAAGTCTTACGATACTGCCAAGACCTAAGAGTTATCCAAACTAGTATACCCCCTTGGCCTAACTGAAGAACCTTTAATCATGGACTTTTCAGATAGTGGACATAATTTCATTGCTTCAGGGAGTTGGTACGGTTAGGAAGCTGAACCAGTCCATTGGGAGTGTTATATGAAGGGACATAAACAGTAGCGGCAGGGTTTCTGATTTTGGCGGTCCTCCTTCCCCCAATAATGGAACCGTGCCGAATTAGGGAATCGTTTTAAGGGTTTTTATAGGTATGCAATAAGATGAACATTTATTTATTATATTTATTAGTAATATTAAATGCGTAGACATAGATGGAAAAGAAAATGATGTTGTATTGTTTAAAAAAAGGAGCTCGAAGAGTTCCTTGCAACTAAGATCTTTAGTGCCCACAGGGCGTTGTATTGTAGGTAACCTACCTTAGGTAGGTAGGCTGGTTGGCTACTAGAATGTTGAAATAAGGTATGGCAACCCCCTTAGGCTCGGCAAACTAGCCCTTTTGACTTGGATGGCCAAGCCAGGGATGCATGAGAGAGCTGAAAGATACACCGTTGAATAGACCTTTAAGGTCTCTTCCAAAACACCTATTTGCAGTGATGTATAATCCCTTAAAATGGAGTTATGGTTGGTTGAAGTCAAGCCTCATTTGGTAGCATTGTAGATACTTGAGCTGTTGAGTTTTGGCACGATTTGTGTACGAGAAGAGGTCTCGCTGATGTAATGCGACCTCCAGCCACATAGGTACTACGCATGTATGTAGGACCTCCACAACGGCCGTAAGGGATTGCCCTTATGCTAAATTTTAATTGTAGGGCTGTACAGGGGGCGATGCGATTATGAAGTTACAAGCTAATTATGCCCTTAGATATTCACGACATCTAATTGGTGCGTTGACCAAGCCATATTCAGCCGCTCCGGTCGCAATGGTCCTCCTTGCAGCCAATGACGCACAGGCAGTGATAGCGCGACGATCCTTTGGGTAACGGAGACGGTGTGAGTTACTCCGGCCCGTCAGATAATAGTGCTGAGCCCTGGGCCTCTTCTCATCGCAGACTGTGCATATTTCTACACATCAACGAAAGAAATCGCAGCAATCTAGTCACTTACCAAGTATTTCGGCAGACAAGAAATATGTCGAGTGCCACGCTATACGAGGGGAAATTATGTTGTGCTATCTGCGGCGATGCCATCGTGCCGCCGACATCAAGACTTGCTGAGGACGCGGCTTGGCAGACCAAGGCCGCACTCCTGAGCGACCCGGCGCGGGAGTTCGAGCAGCTAGAGGTGCATTATCGCGGTGGGAAGAGAAGTGATGCACCACGACTAGAATTCTTAGCTACGGGGGAGATCCGGAAGGACCGTGCGCGCGTGATTGAGGGGGGTCGACTCCAAATCATCAGTGCAGCTGAGAGCTATGAGGATCCGGATGGTGAGCAGGAGGTCCAGTCCAATCAATCGTACGGCCGCGAGGAGAATGGCGAGTGGTCAGTGAGGCCATATTATATTGCAACACATGAGGCCTGTCTTGAGGTTGCCGAGAATGCAATGTGTCGCTCGCCCCACGATATCGTCGTCCGCGACTTACGCACCATGTGGAAGGTCCTACGTATGCGTTTTGAAGTCGATGATAGCTATTACATGAGCACAGTTACTGGTGTCGTCGCTCGCCCGCAGCGCGTCCAGCTACGCCATGGGTACTACATGCCGTTTCGGCCTGCATCTATCATGACAGGGCTCCCCCCAAGTGAGCAGAGTGAGGGCAAGATTGGGCGCTGGGTATGTAAAGGAAACGACGCTCTCCATATCGTGGCGCCGTACCTATATTGCCTCATATTGTTAGCTAACTCTAGATGTAGGAAGCAGCTTACCCCCTGCACGTGCCAAACGTGACCTCAGCAGTACTCGAGAACCTCAAAGGGCTACCGCCAGCAACAGCAATCCCAGAGGCAGTCGCGTTCCAGAAGAGGTTCTTAGCATTACCACCCGAGCTAAGAGATCACATATCCTCATTCCTATCGTCTCGCAATGGCATGCCTAGTCTATGCAACGGCTTGCTACCGCAATGGGTATGGCGTGAGGTATTACTAAGAGGGGACTGCCTCCCATTCCTGCGAGACCTTGACGTTGCTGCCGTTGGGGACTTCTGTCGACAGTGGAACCTAGACCATGAAGACCAAGAGCCGAACTGGGAGCTCCTTGTCCGCAGGCTCAGCCAGGAGGCCTGGAGCGTCTGGGACGCAGAAAGTAGTTCCCTTAAAGTTCCTAACGGCCTGCGAAACCGCAGACGTATTTGGCAGTTAGTAGAAGAAATGTACGTCGGCGATCTCGTGGCAGTGAAGAGGGCGACGCAAATGGGTAGCGACCCGGTGGCTGTGCCAAGATATTGGAATGAACGTGGAGAGCTGGTGTATCCAGTTATGAGAGTAAGTGCTGGCTCAAGGGAAAATCACAGGCCCTATTACTCGTCACACTCTCGCTCTCGCTACTAGGCTGGATCATAGGTCCCCGGAAAGTCGTCCTGCCGCGGAGCCCCACGAGCATTGCAAGCGGGCTGGTACTCCTAGCGGGTGGCGATGTACTGGAGCACATGTACAAAGACGGATATGGGCAGTGGGAGACCGTAGAAGATGTCAGTCGGTATTTCCGGAAGACTGTAAGTTCTGGTTGGGCTGGGGCCCTCCTGGGACTACGGAGGAAGAGGAGCAGCGGCTCGGCATTTGGATCATAAAAGACAAAGAGACTTCCAGTATTGTATACCATGATCCGGTGCAGTTAGGGTTAGAGTTTCTTACGCAACAACGTTGTTATATCCCACACCATATGGACCACATCGTGACAACACGTCCGCAAAGGCCATGTCTACGACGAAGCACCACCTCCATGTGGGCTGTCCCGGACCTCTGTGAAGATCGTGCCGCTGCTGATCATCCAATTGAATATGTCGCTACTCCAAATAAGCTTTTACAGTCTTACTAACCAGGTTCGAAGCTAGGGTATCTAGCGTTAAAGTCCCTCGCCTACAAGACAGTCATTCGTTCTGGAAGATACGGTATATGAGGTTTTATTGCTCGTATTGACTTGACAATATAACTGAATGAATGGTGGGGAAGCCCTTAGATACAAGTCCATGCCAAGACACCGTGTACCTTAGTTTCAATGAAAACGTGTGCGTCAGTATCTATCCAGAGCATATCTCTTATAAGCACGGAGCGTCTTAGCTGCACTTGAAGGCGACTTCCGTTCCCGTAGACGTTAATGCTCTTGGGCGCGCACCCCGTTCCTAACGCCATTCCTCTATCTCTGCGGTTGGCTTGACTGTTCCTGTGGAGCCCCAGCAGTGACCACACGTATGGTCCCGCCATCGCTGTTGATGATTCCGTTGTCTTTACTATTGTTGCTGCCAGAAATCTCCTTCGGTGGCACCAGGGGGGTTGTTTTCTTCCTCATATCTCATGCGTCCAGTTGATCTCACGGCTTGGAGCTGTCTCTTAGTAAGGAGGATGACCTTATCACCCTTTTTCCTCGGGGCAGCTGGGCATTTCTCATGTCCGGCCGGGAAGGGCCCGTAACAGTTCGCGCATTGGGCTGGCTTATTGCAAGGTTCGTCAGCATTGGTATGCTGATCAACCCTGTGTCCACATTGGCCGCAGCGTGGCTGTCTGTTGCAGCGTCTAATATTGCAGTAGCCCTGGCATCCCGGGCTGTGTAACTTGATTACAGGTTTCTGCGTTATCTGTCTTGAAAGGCTGCTGGTGCTGAATAGCCGGAAAGGCCGGACAGGTTCTAAGAAAGATATTATCCAAGAGCCTTCGTTCGTTACCGGGTCAAGTCCATGACGTGACGGTCTGCAGTTCACCGGCCATCGACGGGTTTGAGTAAAAACTTCTTCGTCGATGACTGTTGCCGCAATGATACGCTCCTCGGGGTCCCCCAACGTCGGGAAATCATAGGGTATATCCTGTACAACATAGTTATACCAGACCTGCGGCAGCTCAATTGCCTGTGCGTTCGTAAGTCTGCTGAGTCTAGACTTGTTGTCGAGCTCCAAAAGCTGATCTCGCCGCTGTATTGTCGACACTCGAACAGCCCAGCCGGTTCTAATTAGAGAGATTTCGGGTATATCCGATAGCTGTAATCCGATGTCTGTGAATTCTTGAATTAGGGCCATACGAAGTGCCAAGGGCCGTTCGCGGTTGAGCCTCCCTTCCGGTGAAAGTCGAATCAGGATTCGCTTATCTTGTCTACCCGATGTTGTTGACCCGGCAACGGTAGACCCATACTTGACTGAGGTTTGTTTCATTGCAGCTCCATTTGTGGAGCCAGTGCACGTGCTATGGACATGCCTTGCTTGGGCTATTCCAGCAGAGGGGAACTGTTTCGTCACTGAGCTGCTCTTTGGCCGCTCGGAAGGGTAGGGTGGCGAGCTTTGGAGCCCAATAGGAGCATAAAAGGCGCCATCAGAGTTGGCGAAAATGGCTGTATTCAGGTGACTGACCAGCGTCTCAGCGATATACCTCGCGTAAAACCGATGTTCAACCTCGTGGTCACCACTGAACGAGTTGACAAAGGTATCAAGGACCTGACCTAAGCCTTCTATGATCTGCTTTTTCACTTTAAACTGTCTATCCACCTCGATGAGGGCTGGAAGCAAGATCGATGAGGCAACGCCTACCTCGCTTTGTGTATCTTCGACGTCTGTAAGGGACAAATGAGGTGTATCTGGAACCTCCATTCTCAAAAAAGGCGATGTCAGGGACAGCTATCGCGACAATAAGGACTTGGTGTTTTCCGAATGACCGTGGCAGATTTGCCAAGTGTTAAAGAAATAGGTGTAAAAGGTGCTTAAATGCTAACAATTGTAGGTGCACGGATAAAAAATATAAGGAACGGTGTGTTCAGGCCAGCAAAGAGATTCCTGGACCCGGGTTATGTTGACGTGCCAATCAATCAATAGTTTCCGAAGGAGTCGCGGTATCGACCTACAAATTTGCGGCTCGTAATTACTTTGGGCCACGCTTCAATCTTGTCCAAAAGGACAATCATAGTTCACTTATTGTCAAGCAGTGCTGAATTGTGCTATGAAAAGAAGAAATTGAAAAATACTTATTGTACAAGTTCATATATTAGGTATACATGTAAAAGAACAGGAATATTCCAATCTTATGATGTTCAATTGATCTCACTAGGTACATGAGCTGATGAGTACATAATCTTGTTTGTGTAATATTAGTGGTGATGCAGATAAGAGAAGATAAGAGCGCACGAGCCACGTAGCTCCTACGCTATTAGCTTAGTAAGGCTTACGCTTAGTAAGCCTGACTCTGGTGAAGATTTGGCCAAAGCCGAATCTTTACACACTGTATCATAACAAGAAAAATATGTCGGGTATAATAATCCTTCGCACTGGGAGTGTAATAAAGTTCCCATTGCAATTGGATATTTCCCATTTCATTATATTGTAAAAGGGGCAGGTTATAACATAAGTATATAACCCGAGAAATGGTTACCGAGAAGTCGCCGGAGACTCGTCGGGATGTCGTCGAGATGTCGTCGAGATGTCGTCGGAGTGTCGTCGAGATGTCGTCGGAGTGTCGTCGGAGTGTCGTCGGAGTGTCGTCGGAGTGTTGTCGGAGTGTCGTCGAAAACAAGGAGGAGGATCGTCGGAGAAAAGAGTGCCGTCGAGAAGTCGTCGGGGCGGAGGAAGATCGACGGGAGTGATAGAAATGTCGTCGAGGAAAGAGGTCGTCGAGGAAAGAGGTCATCGAGGAAAGAAACATTCGCAAGGGAGGGTTGTCGTCGAGAAGAGGGAAAAAAGAATAAGCGGCGTACCAAAGACTCGTCGTCGGCGTCTAAGGGAAGCACACTTCGTGCCGGAGGATCGTGTCCGGAGGTTCAGGCCGGGAGGCGTACCAAGAGTTTATCGTCGGCACTCAAGGCAGGTCTCAGTCGCGCTAGTGGATGGTGTCCAAGATTTGGAGTGTACCAAAGGCTGGTCGTCGGCGTCTAAGGGAGGTCCCCCTGTGCTAGAGGGTAGTGTCTGGAGTTTCGGGACTCGGAACATAGTATGGAGAAGTGACTGGGGATTGAAGGATTAAGTGCAGGGTAAAAAAGATAAGATGGGAAGGGTGTCTGCCAAAAAGAAGAAAATGGGCTATGGGATTGAAAGTGAAGTAACAATGAATTGAAAATAAAAGTACGGATGCAATTATGAATAAGTGGGAGCGATGGTGGTATAAGTAAGGCATGAGAAGAAGAGGAAGCCCGAGAAGGGAGGACAAGGGAAGAAAAGAAAAGAAAGAAAAGGAAGGAGTTTTTGGAGCACAGAAATAGTTGGGTAAGAATGGGTGAAGGTTCAAATGAAGATGGGTTAGGTGTCAAGACGGAAATATAATGGATGGGCAAAGCAAAGGGTAGTGCGGGGGAATAAAATAAGAATAGGCAAGTACAAAAAGTACCAGAAGGGTTTGGAAAAGGGTAACAAGCTAATTCAAGGTTAGTATTGTTATCATTCCCATAGTATCAATGTCGTGCTAGGCAAATGATGGTATATATGTCAAGTGTATTGGGTGGATGTGTATAGGGTTAGGTAAAGGAAGGAAAGGTTAGGTTGGGAAAAAATGAAGAATGGTAAGTTGGGTGAAGTAGGATAAACAAAATGAAGTAAAGTAAAGCAGGTAAGGTACGGTAGATAGGTGAAGTAGAGTGGCTAAGGTTACTTAGGTTACATGTAAGTGGTAAATGTATCGGGATAAGTACCTAAGTAAATAAGGTAAAAGAATAATGTTGTAGGTGTAAGGCGAAGAAGGGAAGAGATATATTATGTCAAGGTAAATTTGGGTAAGGGACAAGTGATGTTAATGATGACAAGTGTTAATGAAGTATTGGATGTTATGTTGAAGGTAAATTGAAATCGTGATGATGTTTCGCGTTTGAGTGGAAGAAATGTTTACTTACTCAGTAGATATAGCTGGATAGGAAAGTTGGTCTGATGTTGATGAAGGGAAAAAAAGGAGCGAAGTTTTCGAGGGTGCCTGTTATTATATATGTTTTCGGGAGACCGCCAAAACTTGGCTGATTAGGGTTAAAGTTTTACGGATTAAAAAAAAAATAGCAGCTGTTAATATGCATTAACCTTTGTAGGTGTTTTGGTTGATTAAAAATAAAAATGTATGGTGATTTTGATATTGAGGCTCTTTCTAGTGGGGCAGGATAGCGCTGATCCCCCCGTAGTGAGACAAGATAAAAATGATCGACCAATCAAATACCTTCCGTGTTCCTAAAACGGAATTAATTAAATCAACACAAGACTACACAAGTACGTACTCATTTATTTTTATCTAACAACCAACTTCCAAGTACCACACAAGTATTAATTGTGATTTTGTAAGTGGCACGTTTCTTATTTTCGAATTATTATTAAATTGATTCGAACTCTGATTGGTCAAAATTAATCATAAATTAGCAGTGCGCATACTGTACTTGTTACTTAGGTAATCACACATCAAGATCGGTAATTTTCCATGATCACGCAGCCGTATCGTGTACATCTGGTTACCTAGGCTCTAGGGAAGGTGCACCCGTATCATGTAGTTAATCGTTCCTGCCTTTACTGATCTGATCTGATCCGGCTACTAGAGGGTCCATGCTTCATCAGGTAATTCGTAAATCATATATTTCCAAACCTTCAATCCCACAAGCCATGCCATCTCATGAGAAACAGCCCCATCACTTTGAAGCCGCTCCTGGGACTACGTGGGTTCAGGTAAGTATATCATGTCACCTATTTTATAATAGCGGTTCTCAATCTAGTCCAAAGGTGTCCGACTTGCTTTTGAATGCCTGAATGAAGTCACGGGGGATCAAATTAGTATTTAATTCGTTGGCTTAGAGTTTCCAACCAGGATCCAAGTACCTAATGATTCTTGCATCTTTGCCTCTGCAGCGAATCCATTTCGATGACATTGTTTACATGGTGATAGAGACAACGTAATATCATCGGAAGAACGGATGAGGTAGAGCACGAGTGGACAAGGAATATATAGTTTTATAGATTACCCAAGTATAAGGACAGCAACAATCATATGTATACGATTCCTCACAATGACTTCTCTGTTTGTTAACGGCTCGCTGTGATATGATATAAACATCTTATCACTATACTAGCTGTTATATTATTAAGCGTATCGCTATGTACGTATATCTTGATGATAAGACGAGGAAAAGTAATTAATTTAGGGGGGTCCATATTGATCTCTTCATCTACCGACTAGGAATGATTCTTTGCCACGTACTATTGTAGGCTCATGTTTCAAAAAGACTGAATAAAAACAACAGCTATCCAGGAGCTGCCAATAATATCACATCATCAAGTGAAAACATGTAGTGGAGATAGATGTATTCGAGTTCCAATTACTTCGAAATCAAATATAAAGGGTCACAATGTACCCGCGACGGCTCACAGGTTTTATCTAAGGACGGTGATGGGTGGTTATATTACCTCTAAACGATCTCACCAGCTCACTGTCGCTCTTTTAATAGATAGGGGGTGGTGGGTCTTCAAGGAAAATTCAGCTTCTACACTTCCGCGGCTTTCTAGGAGGGTTGTCATAGATAATCTCAACTATAGGAATGTTTTTGACTCCAAATGATTATTAAGCTTGAGCCATATATATAGATATATTGAGATAATTATATTAAATGTCTGTTAACACATCCACGGATCAACTATTTAGTACGTTGCATGTCGACCATTTACATGTCGAGGGATCATTGGGGGATGTGACTTAATCCAATCAAATATGGATATGTAGGAGAGCGAATAGATACACCTGCACGGTGCCTGGTTCAGTAAAGCGACACTAAAGAGGTATGGTTTCAGAGCAAGAATGTGAGATATCCAGTAGCGGAGCTTCAAGATATGCATACATAGAGTTAATAGGTTACGTAGATTGGAACCATTGATGACCATGAGTAATCAAGCATTAGAATGAAACACGCTGTAATGAGATATTCCTAGCTGTCCTAAGTAGCTGGTAATTGCGATTCACGGCCAACGGATACAAGCTTTCTCCAACCTAATCGGCTAGCGAGACATGAATGGGCTTACTGGGATTCTACAGTTGTTTTGATGTAATGATCGATCTTGGTCTCCCAGCGGGAGAATGTGCGACTCGACTAGGTGATGTGAGGCTTCCCGAGAAATATATCAAATATGGTAGAGGCTCAATCTGGATTGTATTGATGCGCCTCTTCTACTCTTCTATGGCGGTGACCCGAATAGATAGGTCGATACGAATCGCCTGCATGCTGTTTCTGTCTGCTAGAACTCTCGCCTGACACTCGTCGCCGATGTCTTGTATTCATTTGTTCGTCTCTTTCTTTATCTTCGTCTTCAATCGGTCGCTTCCTTGCCGTGGGGTATTGTACCTTGCGATCCCAAGTTTCCAATGACCAGGGGCTACGCAGGAAGTTTCTGAGCTCATGAAGGAGCAACTTGGTATGATCGCGCCCCAGGAAATCCTTCAGCATTTCCTCCGCCTGCCCCTGGCTTCCCTGAATATCAACAGTTTTCAAGATTGCGACTATGTACTCGAGTAAAAACTCGGCATTGTTCGCGCGCCTCCTCGTCAACGCATCATCGCTGGATTGCGCCGTTGGCGGAGTGCGAAGGAATTCAAAGACTTGTAATTCCCTCCTGAGCCAGGTTCGGGCCCTCGATACCATCTCGGGATCTGACTCAAAGACCTGCGGAGTCAAGTCCCGATAGCCCGACCTCTGATTGGATCCTACGTGTAGCGAGTATAGTTGGTCTCGGTAGACATGTTGACGGCGGAGAATGGCTTCGTCAACAGTCAGCCTTTGAGGTGGCGTCGCATCGTATCGGCGGCGATTGGGTCGTGGGATGAGGTTTTGTGGTCGATAGGGGCGATCTTGTGACTGCGCATGCTGTTGCGACGGCTCTTTCGGGAGAGGGACTAGGTATACTCTGCTTTTCGCACCGGGACTATCGCACTCGAAGTCGTACCAGACCTCGTTGACGCTGCTTTTGCAAAGTGGGCATTTTGTCTGCTGCTCTAACCAACTGAGAAGACAAAGGTAGTCGAAATTTCGATGGCTGCAGGGTCGGGCCTCGCAGACCTCGGTGATGCTATCGAGGCAAATGACGCAACATGTTTCGTTCGGGTTATCGGTTTCCGCTTGGTTCCTTGATGACGCGACTTCAGTGAGAGTATTCTGGAGTATTTTGGATCGTATATCTATTGTATCCGAGTTTGTGTCCATGTAGGTTAAGAAGCGGTGACAACTTCTATGTACCTAGGTAGTTAGGATGTTTCTTTGAAGTTTGAAGGCGATTGATTTAGAGAAGATTAAAATGGAACGTTGGGTATAGGTACTTACTACCCCGGCACAGAGCCGAGGCGGCGCTGATGTAACGAAATAAGCTTAAATTTAAGATCCTCCCTCATCATTCCAATGAAAGGATGTACAAGGTACCATGTAAGCAGTCCATCTGCCCCACCAATTAGTATCGCGTCGCGTACCCAATTAAACCTTGTCGCGGTCACCTCGCGACTTAATAGGTACAGTACCTTTTCTTCATTCTTCACTCCTTATTCTTCATTAATGCAGATACCACCCAAACTTCACCTACAATCAATCTATCTTTGACAAGACGAAAATCATAATTTACGTTGAAGAACACCTTTAATATTTCTAAAATCAAGATGGACGATAGTGAAAGACAGAAATATGAAGAAGAAACCAAGCAATTACGAGCTGATCTCAAGAGATTCGAAACCGACTGGGCGAATCGCAATGCTGGCTCAAAGCCAAGTCGCGAGGATATCAAGGAGAATCCAGACATAGGTAAAATATTTATATATACATTCAGATCATCTTCCATTCCAAGAATCTAACCAATTCAATTCTCAGCTCGCAAATATAAAAAGTACAATCATTTCCGAGACGTCCTCGCTGGAAAGGCCCCACCCCCGAAGGTCAAGGAGAGACTTTCGCGGAAGCGTATGCCAGAAGAGAGTCTCGTAGAAACACCATCAAAACGGTCAAAGCCGGTCGAGACTCCTTCATCAATCCGGCAACGAATCATAGATCCCGAATTGTTTGCGACGCCTTCTACGCGAAAGCTGTTTAGTCCCGCTATACCTACTTCAATTGGACCTACTCCCCAGCGAGATGGTCGAATATTGGGCTTATTTGATCTTATGGATGAAAATGACGAGAATACACCTTCCAAGGGACCCAACGGAGAATCTGCCGGGGATGACAAGATCCAGGCTACTCCCAGCAAGAGTACCAGTAGAATGGATAGCCTCGACGCTTTAAAGCTAGGCAGAACCCCGACGTCTTCAAGCAAGCACGCGGTGCTTTTCAGGACCCCCTCAAAGCGACGAGATAGCAACTCGGCTCTGGGTAGGACTCCAACTTCAGTCAGCAAACTACAGTTGTCCACTCCGTCCTTCCTCAGAAGAGTTCCCCTCGCGACAGTTGACGAGAATGGTGATTATATATCCCCCGTGCCCCTACGCCTACCGCGCAAACCCCTAGGTCGCAGTTTGAGCAGCGTGGTAGCCGGTCTGCGCAGGCTGGAAGAGGAGGCACTTGACGAAGACCTTGAGGCCTTGCATGAGATGGAGGGCGATACAAACCCGTCAAACACCACGAAGCCCGCGAAACCAAAGGAAGACATTCTTGAGCCGGACAGCCAAGCGCAGCAACTTCTTGGCGGCTTTGACGATGAGGCTCTGTACGACAGCCCCACGGAAGAAGGTGTAGGCCGCGATGGGCAGCCGCTGAGGGTCTACAAGAAGAAGGGGCAGAAGCGTACTACGCGACGAGTGAACATGAGGCCTACTAGGAGCAAGCGACCGCGGCAGTCTACGGAGAAGCAGGGTGATTCTGATGCCGAGGACGACGTCATACCCGAGACGCAGGTCGATGCTACGAAAGCTGACCCTGAGCCACCACTGGATCTAGGGTCAGATTCGGAGTTCCAGTCTGCTGAGGAAGAAGAGGAGGTGCCTAAGAAGAAGGGCAAGGCTAATAAGGCGAAGAAAGTAGATAAGAAAGAAGGCCCGGTACGAAAAACGGCAAGGAAGGTGAATGAATTGGCTCATGCCAATTTCAAGAGGCTGAAATTGAGGAATAATGGAGCCAAAGGTCCTACTGCCGGGAGTAGATTCCGGCGCCGTAGATGAAAGATAGATCCATCAGCATTAAGGGGTTAGATGATGTCATGATAATGGAACGGAAACGAACAGGCGTTCTAAGCTGAACACAAGCTGTAGAGAATTATTACTACGTACAAATACGTACGTAGATTCGGAATACATATACGACGGTTCGTTGCCGAAGAATATATTGAGCGGCTGTTTCTTAAACATTGAACAAGTCGTTCCGAAGAATAATAGTGTTTTGTAATCGATGTGAATAAATCCAACTCACAGCTTATAAGCTTCAATATGTGGATATACTTCTCATACGTTGACTATCCTACTTTCGTAATGGATGTATCGACTACATACCTAGGTAGTTTACTACGAAATTATGTAGGATAATGTATGTCAAGCTACAGTACTATTTGCCCGCATATTTGGAAGGTTCGTTGAGATTGAAGAAGTCATACTGGTAAAAGGGGGGCGAAAATTAACTTGATAAAACGTAAGTTTATGACGCTTGTGCAAGCCTTATAACATACCAACCAATGTGTCAATGTCATACTTGTGGATCGAAATAATAGACTAAAGGCATTGATTATAATTGCATGAAGGTATTGGTCAAACAGTATACGCATAACACTATAGTTTATAGATGTTCTAAGTATCTAGTTGGTGTGAAGAGTGTCCAATGTAGAACGTATCATCATCATATCACATCGTACCCCTACATCCCTTGTTCAACCCTCCATGTAGCCTTGCATACGTTGACGATATCCAACGAACACCACCGATGTAGGATCTAAGCTTCATGAAGACCAACAGCCCCTTGTATGTTATGTCTCCATCGACCTACTTGCCACCAAACTGAGACCCAAAGCCGATGAGGTCTTCATCAGAGTTGTAGTTATCGATGCGAACCCCCTTAGAGCTCCCATAAGAGTTCGATACATCTGGGGACTCTGGTACGGGTGAGCCGCGGCGGGTCTTCGTGCTATCATTGTCTTTGCTCGAATCGTCCCGGTTCCGGCTAGTATCATATGAATATTAGATCCAGTTCACCTTAGGTATTATATCCACATAAGAACATGATGACACTTACGACTTGTCCTTTTTCGGATCAGATGTGAGTCGGTTGTGAGGCATCCTGACTTAATCGAAAATAAATACGAAGGTGGAAGCAGAGATAATATGTTTTGAAGAGCAAGTAGGTGGACCTGACAGCCTAGAATCGCAATGGAGGTAGAGTAATAAATTATATTTTATAAAAACTTGTAGCAACTTCTGTATAAGTCCACCGGTAGAGTCTTAAGATTCGGATTATTGAGTGAGTTTTACGGACTGTATTCTAGAGGACAGAAGGAAAAGGGGACAGAAAAAGAAATAAGTGCCAGATATTTATGTACAGAGTCCCAAACTCATATCTACCATCTTGCTAGAGCTGTAGCCCACGGGCTTCAGCTTGTGCTTTACATGTAGACTTAATACGAATGAGATCGTGATACTTCCGAGACAGTAATCCACTTTGGTGTGTTGGAAACTTGGGATTCCGTCTTCCTCTCTAATACTGATTTGCTGCTCTTTATTTGTACTGTAGATGGCCTGAGGTAGTATAAAATTCTTTGAGACCTATGGCGCAATATGTGGCTTATCATTGGACACTCTCCTTTTGTCAGTATGCAATATGTCAGGGTATCGCATGAAGGTATGTACATCGTAAGGGGTACGTATGTTAACCCAGCCATCTGCGACCCAATCTGCAACCTGTAGTGTAACCACGATTTTATATGATAACTGCAGTATTATTGGTTAGTGTCCATTCGTCGTAGATTTCAAGGACCCCGGACCAGGGTACTATTGCCCTTTTATGTAGGCAGGCTAGCTGATCTGACTGACATCCATACGGGACAACTCAGATATAGCAATTATGATGATGATTATGTTTACGTCCGAAGGACGTAAATACTATCTAGGTAGTAACTACATAGATAGTATCTACGCAGCGCGTGATAATAACGCATAGGACGTCTAGAGTATCGCGTGACATAATGAAAATTTTCCTCCACTTCCTGCCATCTTGCATTACTCTACCCAAGGGCGCCGGCGCTTGACTAGCCGATCTGGGACCAGGAAAAACCCCTACAGAGATAGCAATTAACCTGTGCCGAGGGTCGCCTAATTTTGCCTTGTCGCCAACCAAAAGGGTCGTATAAATGAGGGCACTGCATTCTCCTAAGACGAGAAATAATTTATATCTTTCAAAACATACATTTCTTCAGTTTGCCACCTTAATCGCATCTGCAAATTTTCAATACAATTTATAGAATCCATATATGCCAAGTCAACATGGAATCTTCGACCTCTTCGGCAGCTGAAGACTCTGTGCAAAACTTCCTAGATGTTCCATATGGCCAAAGATGGGAGCTTCTCAAGCCAGCCATTATTCATATATACATACAGGAGAATAACAAGTTGGCACAACTTGCAGGACACATGAAGGACGAATATAGCTTCGACGCTCAGTTAGTATCTTCTGCTCATTGTCGCAAACTTCTTCTCATTGTTAATCAATCATCCTGTTGATTAGAGTTCACCAGTTCTGATACCATTTTAAGAAATGGAAAATTAAGAAGAGAACTGTCGCAGAAGAGAAAGGCGTCATCATTAGTGCCTTTGGGAAACGCCGTCGAGATGCGACGAGTACTTCCGACGCAATCATCAATCAAGGCGGCTTTGAGAAAACCATCGACAAAAAGCAACTCAAGTGGTATATGAACCAATATATTCGGCAAAGTGAGAACTTGACATAGGCTGCCGGACTGTAAGTCAAACAAAAGATTGATGCTATAGTGAACATTCCTTAACTCATCTCTGTATCAGGTTTCTTCGATATAACCTCCCGGGATCATGGGGAATAAATTGAACACAGTGGTTTACTAGACAAGGAGGGACATAAAGGCAATCAATAAAAAGAATTCAAACTCGATATAACCTCCCATACGCCGCGTTGGTTCGCAGCCTTGGTGGGCATGACAATCCATCGCCTTCTAACCCGGGTCCAACTACTCCGAGTTACTTGACCATCAACAGTCCACTTTTGAATATTACCAAACGATTTCAGAGTTCTGACAAAGTGTTTCTTGTTAGGTCTGCCGCAACGTGGCTCCATGACTTTTGGATGTATTTCTTCATGACGGCCAAGTATTGGGGTAGGGGTCCAGAACCTTGAGGTCCGTCCTTGATAAATTCGAAAAATTTCGCTGGACTCTCCATTCCATCGACACCAGATTACTGTATCAATCAAGACCAACCAGAATCTCTCTCACCTATGACAACCGTTCCATCTTTCAATAGCCCGAGTCCACTCTGTAGATGGGCCATACATTTTAAAATTTCCTTGTCGTATGGACGCAGTTCGTGTCCGGTTCTGTCTCTGGCAGAGCGGGGCATCAATGACGGATCTACGTGGGCGGAGTGGCCTGCATACGCCCCCGCTCGAGATATTGCAAGCACTCTTTATCAGGGGCTTCAGCAAAACCGGTTTACTGCAGTCCAACCCTGAGGACCTTCCTTTAGCTGCTAATTCGATTATAAGAAGCGTGGGCAAATCACCGGATGAATTATAAGCAGAGGCTTTCGGTTTTGCTACCGCCTTTTCTTGACAATTCCAGACAACGCTAACCTCCGCATTTCAGTACGCTTGACCTATTTGGGGGTTAGCTCTCGGCACTTATTTGGAGCTACAGTCAGACCTGGCCATAACGAATTAATAAAAACACGGGTTTGGATTCGTTATGGCGAATATTCGTTATGGAATGAAAGTACTGTATACATATATTTACTAGGAAATCCCATATACTTACTTGTACCTATACTTTGATCCTGATTGAGCTATGTAATAAGTAATATTTCCTTCATATCGTGCCTTATATTATGCTTTAAACGAAAAAGTATATTGACCATAAGTGTTACAGATCGTAAATGGGATTCTAGCCTAATCAGGGATTATCCACTTAATCTTTTGTATAAATAGTACACTAGCTAGACCTCACATTCTTTTGTGATAATCACTTATTTTTACACTCGGATAACACTTGAAATTAGTTGTTGTCCTAGGTGTGCCCAGATCGGCGGTGCCGTGCCCGTGGGTCATTGACAATGGCTTGCAATCTTTAACAATAACGAATTTTTTGGTGGTGAGTTGAAATATCTAACGAATTTCGTTATGGAAGAAATTCGTTAAATTACATACAAAATCGTTGTGTACCGTAGATAGATTCGTTATGGCGAATATTTATTATGCAAGGTATTCGCTATGGCCAGGTCTGACTGTAATTTTATTTCCTACTATCTAATTGGATTATTTATACCACTAGTGAGTATAGCCTCAATCCCATGCTAACACTACCTATACCTATATTGACCGTTCTGGATACACTGTACTGGACACCCTTTTAGGTAGTAGAGCCTCAAACCATAAGCGGTAAGGCGTAGCTAAAAGTGGGCCCAGGAATATCTCAAATTTTCAAAAAAGGCGGTAGAGCTCCCTTATTTTTTATCCAGATGCACGTGATCACACTAAGCCATAACTGCTTACGAATATTTAAAATATTTTACATCAAAGTTTTACAGCTGTTATTGTGAAAAAAAAACCAGCCTGATTGGCCTGAGCCAGTCAGTCCAGTCCAGGCCAGTTAATTGCCTGGCCTGTTGGAAACGCTGCATCTATCCAAGCAATATGCCACTGCATATCTGCAATATTCTTACCAGAATACCATCCAGATATCAATACACCGAGTAGTTTATTCCTGAGACGCTGTGGTCATTGTGGAATGGAGCCCAAAACGGGACCGCTTCATAGCCTAATCCTCACTGCATTCTACTTGGCGAGTGATGGTATGCCCGGCGAGAATCTATTCGGCATGGTAGCTTGTCTCGTCTGTCTGTTGACCTTCCGTGCCGACCCAACTGTCACTGCAGAAGTCTCTATTGCTGCCATACTGGGGCATGATACAGTTGATGAGTGCCAACATGCACAGATGAATCCAGCAGACTTAGCATCACAACTACTTATGCTGAAGGGAGAAGTATGGAAGGACGAAGTGCGACTAGATTGGGAAGTATTAATTGCTATCCTTCAGCACGATATTGCTAAGCGCCAAGGCAAAGCTACCACAGCCGAGAATGAGGACAAGGATGAATATGAAGACCATTGCCATCATGATATACACAAAGAGGAGTCTGATGAACGCATCAAGATAATATATTGTGGTAATCAACAGCTAGGTACAATTTGGGCAGCAATACAGGCCGAGTGGTTGACGTATCGTCGTCTCAGGGAGAAAGACACCTGGCTATCTCCCTGTTTTGACATGAGAATTCTCTTGAGAGGACTGGATGACAACGATGACGAATGTCTTAGTCAACTAGCCGGTGGTGATGAAGATGCTGAAGAGCGCAGGTTGCGAGATTACTCTCATTGCGGGTTCTTTGACAAGGCAGAGAACCCGGGATGTGCTGGAAGGGAAGAAGCATGCACATCATATTATGCTAATCTTGATGACTGGGAGCGTACTACATTCATTGATGCACGTTATTGGGTACCTTCGTAACCATTTGTATGTAGGATCTTGAGGTGTTGAGGTGCCAACATGAGGATACTCCTGGAAGCACATTACACACCTACAAAGGCGATCCATATTGTCGATATAACACAGACTCCGTTGAAATATAAAGCCCGCAGAATTCTCATTAACCCAATTCCCCGTCTCATATATATAAAATCGGAGAGAACGCTACCTCGATCCTCATACCCTCAACCCCCTCGCAATCCCCAACTCCAACACCGCCACAAACCTCCCAACATCATCTACAGAGCTAAAGAACCCAAACGAGACCCGAACACCCAACCGATTCACCGTGAACCTCGCACCCCCCGACTCCCTCAAGTACGGCCCCCACGCCTCCGCATCCAGATCCAGCACACAAATATGCGGCGCGCGACAGCCGCGGTCCCTAGGCCCGACGACCCTGACCCCCAGCCTCGCGCACTCGCTCCTCAGCAGGTCCGTGAGGCGGTACAAATGGGCCTCCACGTCGGCGGGCCCGAGGACCTCGAGGTAGAAGCGCGCGAACGCGGCGGCGGCGGCGACGCCGACGAGGCTCATGTTGGCGTGCTCGAAGCGGCGCGCGTCGGGGAAGTAGTCCACGGGGGCGTGCGCGTCGACGACGAGGCCCTCGCCGAGGTTCCGCACGGCGGCCATGTTGACGATGGCCGGGGCCGGGTCGCCGAGCTCGGCGAAGGCCGCGGGGGAGAGGTACAGCGCGCCGACCCCGGTGGGGCAGTTGAGCCCCTTGTGCAGGCTGAAGGCCGCGGCCGAGAGCCCCAGCGCCTGGACGTCGATGCGCGCGACCCCGACGTGCTGCGCGACGTCCGCCAGGACGTGCACGCCCCGCGGCCTGAGCGCGCTGCATATGCCCGCCACGTCGTTGAGCTGGCCGGCGTCGAACGAGATGGAGCTGATGCCCACCGCGCGGGTGCGGCCGTCCACGTACGGCTCCAGCGTGCGCGCCGTGACCGCCTCGACCCGCCCCGTGCGGCGGGCCTCCGGGATCGTGGGCACGAGGCGGACCTCGAGCCCGGCGTCGCGCAGGGCCAGGAAGCCGAGCACGGTGTTCGGGTGCTCGGAGTCGACGGCGACGACGTTGTCGCCCGGTTCGAACGGCAGCGCGCGGATGAACCCGCCCAGGCCCTCCGTCGTGTCCCGCGTGAAGGCGATGGTCTCGGGCGCCTCGGCGTTGATGCACCGCGCCAGCAGCTGCCGCGCTTCCTCGCGCTGCTGGCGCCACTGCGTGTACGGGTAGTCTTCGTACAGCGCCTGTGCGGAGTACCTCGTGATGGCCTCGTGCACGATGAGGTTTGATGGCGGCGCGGAGGCTGCGTTGAGGAATATCACGTTGTTGTTCTCGGACACGAGGGGGACTAGACGTCTGTGAATTGCGAACTTCTCTGATAGACGTTTTTGCTCGTCTGAGCTGTCTGATGCTGGTAGGTCATTTGCGTTGTCGCCCTTGCGTGACGTTCTTGCGAGTGGACGGGTCACCATGTTGACGACTGGGCGGCAGTGTGCCAATAATCCAATTCACCCACAATGATGAGTAAAATAAAGGAAATGAATGAGATTGAACGATGAAAGACATAGCAATGCGTATTAAGATACCTTCCTATACGAGTAATCGCAATTGTTATCATGTAGTACTGCACCATAGGCTCTCCTATACATGTCCGTCAACCCCGCTTCGTGTTCTCTTAACCAGGCCAATCACGGAGACCTTATATATACGGTAAGTGTCGGGCATAGGAGATATTTTTGGCATGAGAATGGCATACCCCCTTAATTGGCACTGGTCGTCAATTACGGCACGTGAGGCTTCAAGTACTACTGGACAGCCATCTCAATAGAACTAAGAAAGCACACGTCTAACAATAATTAGCAACTAGATCTAGGTGTATTAAAGTGTTATAATAGATAAAATAATTAATAAGAAGAAGGGTATTTACTTTTCCTCCACCGACCACCAACCATTTAAAGACAAAAATACCAACAGCCCCAAACTCCATGCTCAATGATTTCGAGAAAAAAAGACGTTACGTAGCGTGAATGCCTTCCTACCAATTTACATACATTTCACATCATATTTGCCCTGACACTGTAGCTGTTGTCGTTACCATATCTGTTGCTGTCGTAGTCGTCGTCACTATTTCCTTCTCCGTCACGGTGACCGTGGCCGGCGCAAGAGCGTTTGTAGTAGAAACTCCAAAATGCTTAGTGAACGTAGGCAACGGCACATCGCCCAGACCGCCAACGTCATCGTCACCCGGGGTACCGGCACTGTCGGTCTCGATCGGGATAACGTGGAGGCCTGAATCCGTGGGATTGGGTAGGACTAGGGAAAATGTACTTGTTTTGGAGGATAGTACAGGTGCCTCAGTAGATGAGGATGATGAGACCACAGAGGTAGATGGAGTTACAGTGACGGTTTCTGTTATAAATTGAGGAGCTGAACTCGAGGATTTGGTAACGGTGCTGAAGGTGCTGGGTGTGAAAGTAACGGTTACTGTTGTAGGGGGAACTTCACTAGGCACCGGAGCACTTGTTGCTGAAGATGATCCTGCTGAAGATGATCCTGCTGAAGATTGTCCTACTGAAGATAACCCCGCCGAAGATGATCCTGTAGGCGAGTTGATCGTCACGGTAGTTTGGGCCGTCTCAGTAAATGTTGGTGTGATTGTCAGCGTTATCAATGATCCACCGGATGTGGCTGAACTCGATACAGGAGGTGGAGCGCCGCCTAGAGCTTGACTAACAGTAGCATCGTCATAGCAACCTATCTGAACACCAACGACAGTAGTCATCGGCAAGGCATAACAGGTGAGATTGCTAGCACACGGGATTATTTCAAACGTGTTGTCACTAGAACATCGTCCGATATTTCCGTTAACGCAGGCAACTTGACCTGCTGTGCATGCAGACTCTTCAGTCAACCCAGCGAAAACTTCGTTGTAATGCTTTGCATCGGCCAAGTTGCTAGCAAGCACTTGAGGGGACACCGTTGTTGACGATGGTGGGACGGAACTGATAATGGTAGGAATTTCTTTATTTGCTGAGCCCGTCGCCGACACAGAGTGAGACACATAAGATGACTTGATGATCGATTTGAATGAATCTGAGGTCGATGGGGCGGACGCGGTAACAATTGAAGTTGAAGAGCCAGTCGAACTACTAATGCTCGTCGCACTTGTCGACGTAGGACTTGCACTTCCAGCACTAGAAGTTATACTAACTGTAGCAGGCCCTGCCGTAGCAGTGGAGCTTGCCAAGGTTTGCTGGTTAGTCTCAGCAGTCGAGGAAGTCGACGCAAGTTGAAGAGCCGAAGACGTCGAAACGGAGGCGCCAGTAGCGCTGATAGATGAAATTTCCTCCGAATTTAATGACGTAGAACCTATGGTTGAGCTCGAATCGGGCACATTTGTGGCGGAAGGTCCAACAAGTACTGTCGAAGATGGGAAGATGCTGACGGCGGGGATGGTATTACTCTCGATCAAGGTGAAAGATCGAGATATCGAAGTAGAAGAGGTTGATCCCGTCGAGCTTAACGTGGCGCTTATACTTGAAGCAACTGCAGCCAACGATGAACCTGGGGGAGCTGATGTTGAAAAATAACTTAAAAGTTGAGACGAAGATGGCGTTGATACTTCGCTGGACGTCGATGATGAAGAGACTTCATTTAGTGAGGATATTGTCGATGTAGCGGCAGTGCTCGTAGTATTCGCGAACCTATACTGTATTACTTTTGATGTCCCTTCTACATTTCGCCATCTTAATCTATAACGTATTAGTCGGCCGTCATGGTTTTTCTCTATGTCGTCGAGAACATACCTTTCTCCTCTCCTCAGCGGACCTGCCGCCGAGGCCTCAGAGAATAAAAGGAGGTGTGAGAATAAAACTAAAATGAGCATTTGGAATATTGTTTTCTGTTTTTCGGAAGGAAAAAATAAAAGAAACGTCTATTTGAAAAAGGAAAAATGGAAAATGGACGAAGATTAGGATGCCGCAGGCATGGAGCAACAGCGATTCATATTACTCCGTCGAGGTAATAAAGAGTGAAACAGTTTCAAAGAAGTGTCAAATACCCTTCAGAGTTGAACAAGGCTTAGATTATATGAAACAATAGGTAGTAGACAAGAGAATGGTTATAAATTGATAGAGGACAAAGAAGATTAGCGGGGGGGGGGAAAGAGCCGCACTTTCAAGAAGATGGCCGTCGAGATCTAGAATAGTAATCACCTGCCTCGAAGATCTTTGCCCGCAAATCTTGGGGGAAGCTCTCATCTTGTACAAAACTCATGGGACAAGGTGATTGCACACGTCTGCAAATTCCTACCATCAGGTCTAGACCCATGACGTGAAAGACCAGGCTTTGCTGTAGTTTCGGCCAAGATGGGCTCGTAACATAAAATTGAGGCCCGGTGAGAGGACCAGACAGGCTGGGACAAATCATCCAATGATATTGTATTGGTTCAGGCTGCTCTGGTATTTTGGGTAGAGCATGGTTAATAGAAATGTTAGCATTATGTTGTGTCATATGTAGATTGGGCTTGAAGAAAGGTTGGTTAAGCGCTTTGAGGGTACATGAAGTCCCTTAATCTCATGTTTCGACAACTCTTGATGGAGACGCGCGCTTGTGTATTATTGGTAGCGGCCATTTTGCTGGTTAGCGGCTACGAAGGCTCTCAGCCAATCGCCAGCGCCTTTTCGGAACCACCTGCGGCCACCAAACACTGAAGAGTCGACTGAGACATTACTTGATTGGACGCAATCCATAGGATACCTCTCTTTTATGGTAGTATCGGAAAGATCAGAGGTAACGAAAATGATTTAAGCTCTTTCGCCTCACTTTCTGTCATCAGTTGTCGTGCAAGAATTCAATTCTCGTGAGCCATAAAATGCCAAAGAATGAAACTGGGAAGAGAAGAGGAAGAGAAATCAATTGGGTGCGACGAAGTGGGGGCTGATTGGGAGAATAAACCACGCGGGTCACGTTACTCTACACCCATGCTCTGAACTCTCTTAATCAAATATTCATTTAAAACAAAAGTCCGCCGTCTAAGTAGTAGCCCCCAAGCGAACTTTATCTTAGCGAGCTTAGACTAGAGATTTTAGGCACACAGCCACCACAGCCACCAAGGGATGGTCCGTGCCGATGTACCTGTGGGGCGGTGCA
>MU388359.1:0-57074 GCA_022578535.1 Jackrogersella minutella
TTTGTCTTATAATGTCTTGGGTATCTCCCTTAGGTGTATCCCTTAGACAAGGATATCATCTCCGAGATTAAGTCCCTAGGATCAGACTTCTCACATGTGCAGCGTGGCAAGTGAGGTGTAGAGAATAAATTCACAGTATAGCAGACCCGCATCTGTAGACGTCTTCGTTAAAGAATTCTGATGCCAGATTATCAGTAATCGGCTCCTCAAGTGAGATCAAATTCCTTACAGGGAGATCTTCGTGTAGTCGGGTTGCAATATGCTCGACATCGAAGACAGGCCTAAGGACTTCAGGGAGGCCATCCCATCGTCCACCCTTCTTGCCGTTATACTTTGGCAGACGCACTCCGTCGTCTCCTACCCAGTCGTATCCATCCCTTCGTGCTCTTTTCTCGACCTGCCAGACATCAGAGAAATTCATACCCATATGAAGCATCGCATCGATGTATATTTTCTGCCCCTTTTTGCAATTGGGCTCGTATACTCTCTTGTCGCCGCTCCACAGCTTTGGGATTAAATCCATGTCTTTGATAACGTTTCTGAAATCAACGGGATACTTGATGATCTTGATGGGAATACGACCTTCACGCTCGATACGATCAGGAAGTTTGAGTTTGACATCCTGCGTCGGATTTCTCTCGTTTTCTTTGAATGGCTGACGACGAGCGTGAGTAAACATTCCCGTTATAAAATTTACTGTTGGTCTATATGTAGGTGTATGGCTTACCGCGCAGGCCGTAACGACCACTTTGTACTCCTTTTCACGAAGCATGATGCTCTAGCCTACATAGGTACATGTGGATGGGGGGGTGTCCACCTGGAGCCAACCGGATTGGCTCTCTAGGGTTGGGAGAGATAGATGTAAGATATATATTCCTATATTGTCTATGAATTGAATTGGAACTAATCTTGATTGGGAAAAAGTGAATGGTAATAAGGACGTTGGCAATATATAGGAGGAGTATGAAGGCACGTTTTCTATCTTCAATGAAAAGAGGTTCGATTTTCATTGCATGGTAGGTATCCATAAGTTGATTATATACCCTACTTGTAATAATGAGGCATTGTGTAACTCTAACAAGGATCAAAGTCGCACCAACCAAGCCAAGATAATAGGTGCGTCTAAGACGCGTTTAACGAATCTTGGGGTAGATGAATCACGGTAGCTATCGGACGAATCAGCCTGACCGTCAATCAACACCGTTCATGTTACAATGATGTTAATATCGGAACATCTGTCAAATAGGATAGCGGCTCATTTGAATTTGACGAAAAGTTGGAAGTTTTAATATATACATATTGCTTTCCAATGCGATATTAGAGGATGATAAGTGGCAAGAATGGCAGGACGGACTTCCGCCCTTGGATGGTCACCTGAAATTATTCTACATCCTATCGATGCTTACCATCCATATTTTAATCCTCACCGCATCATTTTGAAATCCATGGCTAGATAAAACGCACAAAAGTGCATTTTTTCATTCTAACCGGTGTGGAAACTACGAGCTATTACCCCACCCCTACAGCCTCCCGCAACACAGACGATCGTATACCCTTTGAGTGGCACACTTGGAATCATGCATGATATCTTTGCGGCTCTGCATGCGTACCCTAGTCCATATGAAGGAGGGTACATACGCCTGATACGTAAGGGGATGCTTATTCTCGTAAGCCTGCTGCAACCATTAAGCAATCCTCCAGGTTACTTGATTAGGGAGATTGCATAAAGACGGGATTATAGGTAATATATTCATATAACTTTTCCTTTTATCGCCTCCTGCCTATTTAGGTAAAATAAATAAGGAGGCTCAAGAAGAAGCCCAAAACCCAATAAGCATCCCTATCTTTTCAAAGATAGGTATCTAGGGATATGGAGTCTGTTCTCTTCTGACACTTTATTACATAAACTTGTTATATCATAACTGTATTTTATCAATTTCTTGTTCAAATATGGTTTCAGATAAAACAGATATCCAAACTACGATCGATTTCATCGCTAACCTCCAGCACTATGGAGAGGAGAAGCCGTTCATTCTCCACCCTTCTGCCTCTGCTGATGTCAATCTCGACGAAATAAAAACGACCAATGTCGAATGGGACACAAAGCCCGTCATCGTGTATAGCATGCGCGACAAGACAGAATTGAGCCTAGAAAAGAACGGATTCTGCTATGTCGAACACGAGTCAAAATGCGCTCCAAGCCTTGGAATGGACATCGACAAAATGGCAGAGTATCGTAAAGAATGCGAAAGTTTACTGCTGTCCCTTTTCAAGGCAGAGTTTGTCCATTGTTATGATTGCAAGGTAGGAGAGCCAGTGTTAGAGATAGATACAGTCTGACCACTATTGATGAAATCTTCAGATCCGGAAGAATGCGCCAATGACCCTAGAAACCTACGATCCAAGCGATCCACTTCTGGTAGAACAAGCTGCCATGGGCGCACATGGTGAGTTATCATATACCTAGGTACTCATGCTGTCGATAAAATGTCTGATGTTTCGTAGTTGGTGTGTAATACAAGCAATATAGGACGCACTTTATTCTCACTTGTTGCAGACATTTCTCTAGACACTGTACCACGGCTCTTAAAGAACGTCTTAAACGAAGAGCAGCTGCAAACTTTCTTTCAGCCAGGTTATCGATTCAGATTAATAAAGTAGGTACGGAATTCAAAGCTACATGTGGCTGGACACTGATAGGCGTCCGAAGCACGTGGCGTTCGATGTTACCTGAATGTCAAGACCGTCCTCTCGCAATGTGTGATTACAACACGATCGATGCGAACGATCTCGTCGCCACGGACAGAGTGTATCCGGGGTGGAACCAGGAAATATACTATTTGAAGCATAATAAGCAGCAGCGGTGGTATTGGCTGCCCAACCAGCGGTCTGACGAGCCTTTCTTGTTTATGACGTACGATAGTCATGCAGGACCAAACGCCAGATGTAAGCGAACCCACAAAGCCCACGAAGTATTAAATTCTTTGCTCAAAGATAGTTTCAGATTGTCCGCATGTCTCTGTCGATAATCCGACAGCAGCACCAGACGCTCCGCCAAGGGAGAGTGTGGAGACGCGAAATCTAGTTATCACGAGGCTATGAGCGATACTCGATACCTAATCCTGGAGCGTTAGGAAGAATTACTGGACATTTATTACGGTCAACGGCAGTCAGATATGGACGTAGAGATCTAGTCTTAGCTAAGTTTAGGGGATGAGGAAGATAAGAAAGCGGTATAGCACTAAGGTTCCTGCTCGAGAAAGAGTATGAAGTAGGGATGATACTATAAGAATATCTTCAATTTCACCGTAGTAATTCAAGATGCCCTCTCTCAGATTGTTCCAGCAGTGTCGTCAGGATAGGGGTCATTGAACCTCCACTTCTTGGCCCCCTAATCTATCGTTTATGAGTGGGACACCGTGTTTCCTTACACTTACACTGTGGAAATTGACGTTCCGCATTATGCAAACTGATGTGAATCACATAGTTTGCATATGTGAATTTCATCTCACGAGGCACAAGGAGTACTACTGACTGCGAAGAATTTCATTATATCCACCTCGGTTGTGGCTTGTATTAGACTATCTCAAACCTCAGTGAACAAAGGGCTAAAACCCGACCGAAGATGTATCTCAATGGTTTAGCTGGCAGAGGAGCTCTTAAAGGGACTTATAGAGGGAGTCCTTGAAACCTACAACCACGGATATGCACAATCAAGTCTCAGCAAGAGGAGTGCCCTGAGCAATCTTGCTCTCGCCATACTTCTTGAGACGGATTGCCTGGATAGCGATAAACCCAGTAGTGTCCATTGGCGAGAATGTGTCGAGGGAGTCCATCGACGCATCTTCCTCGCTGTAAAGGTTGCTCGTCTCACTACTACGACCGATTACGTAGGCATTGCCCTCTGTAAAATAGTCAGTAATTATCTCTATTAGTTTTTTCATGAGTTCGTCGAAATATGACGTGACGTAAGAGGATGTTTTTGAGAGTAAACCCTCGAGATAGATCCTGAGATACGATTCGTCGGATACTCAAATGGGGGAGGCCACG
The DNA here is from genome assembly GCA_022578535.1 of Jackrogersella minutella. Lineage (NCBI taxonomy): Eukaryota > Fungi > Ascomycota > Sordariomycetes > Xylariales > Hypoxylaceae > Jackrogersella > Jackrogersella minutella. Next base: position 4,051 of record MU388359.1, read on the forward strand.
TACTGTATACCATCATGCGGACAACGCCGTTCACATTCTGCTGTGAGTATATGATGGAGTTCTCAACGAACTCTCTCTCTGGCGAGCTGTTAACCTATTAGTTTTATTCGTAACTCGATAATCACAGGAGACAACTAAAGAAAGTCTGTGGATGAAACACTCTGGTTCGCTCCTGGGGGAGATCTGAAGAACTCTAAAGGGCAGAGAAGGATACTCACAAATACATGCCGTTGTACAGCTGTCGGCTCCAAGAGAGGGTACAGAATTGGTCACGGAGTTCCCGGACCTTGCTGTCAAGAACCAAACCCTCGAGGTCAATATGTGCAAGGCGGAGGATTGTCAAGCCCGGAGTATCGTAGCAACCCCTGCTCTTCAGACCAATGAATCGGTTCTCGACCTGGAATTTCATATTAATAATAATTCCTGCTATGATGTATTATAAAATTCTCCGAAGTCTTCTCTTCAGATTCGATATTGAGTTCCAGGATCTCAAATATTTTCAAATAGCCCTAGAGCAATTTGGAAAGGTAATAAAGGGACGAAGGTAACTTACAATATCGATTCTTCCTACGCCGGCGTCATGACCAATGAGGTTGAGAAGCTTGAACAACTCCACAGGCTCGGTTGCCTGCTTCTTGTCCTCGGTGACAACCTTGACAGGGATTCCCTTATCAAAGTGGATGGTGAAATGGTACGGCTTGTCAGGGGCATCTAGAGGATCAACAGTCATCTTCCAAAGATGTTTTGGTGCTTCGTGGTCCGGATCCTCGAGAATACCGGCCTCGTAACTGCAGTGTACGAGATTTTCGTCCATGCTAGATTAAAATCAGTTCCGTTCACGTTCAGACTGGACAGAGAGAAAGCAACTAACCTCCAAGGAGCCTTGGGTGTCGAGGAAACAGGGATGTTGTTGATCCGGGCGTATTCAAGAAGATCTGCTCGACCTTTGAATTTGCCAATGAACTCCTCAATTCTCCATGGTGCAATGATCTTGACGGAAGGTGCCAGTGCTTCTAACTGTCAGTATACATCTTTTCTATAGATTTATTCAGGCAAAGTCGGAAGTTCGTTAAAAGTAGATCTCTGGTTTGTATCCAAGATGATTTTTTGGACATTGCACAGAATAGATTACTAACGTACCGTGCCAGGCGAGCTCACTATAACGTTTCAAGTTAGTAATTTCTCCCATAATCGACATTTGAAGGATAACCGGGCGCTCGAATCGGAACCAGCCAAGGTAACTCCTCAGAAATACACTTGTAACAAGTTCTGAGATTTAGAAGAGGGGGAATATAAACAAGGAAACGTACAATCGGACTTGGTCATTGCCTTTGCCAGTACAGCCATGGCTGAGTATGTCACACTTATACTCTTGTGCTACACGTACTTGCCTATAATGACATATGTTAGCATGTTATCTGAAGTAGGAACTTTATGTAGACATTCTCAATGAAGCTAGTTGATTCTATATCGAGCTTAAAATGTCATGGATATTAGGGCAGGATTTACTTACTCGCGGGCAATGACTGGGCGGGCCAAGCTGGTTCCAAGAAGATATCTGTCCTCCTATATTGATTGTTAGCATGGCTGCGCTTACACGTTGTTATCCATAGAAAAAGTTGGAAGTAGATCCCTCAATCTAGTAAACAGGGCGACGGCTTGAGTGTACTTACATAGATAGCGTTACATTGAACAGCTCGGAATACCAGCTCTTTAACAAATTGATCCTGCAGGTCTCGAATGACCATCTTCTCGGCTCCCAGCATGAGCGCCTGAAGGATTTAGCTTTACGCTCTGAGAAAAAGAGGCACAGTCATAGGTATACCTTCTCTTCTACGGCCTTCCAATCTTCCTCCTGGCCGACATTGGCAAGGAAGCACTACATTGCGGTTAGGGACTTATGAACCATTCAGGGGGGCAGAAAAACATACGACAACCGTGTACCCATCATTGATCAGGTACTTTAGGATAGTAGAGGTATCAAGGCCTACGGATTACCATTAGTCTCGTGGCGTGTAAGGACGTGTTAATTCGGAGCTTAATATCATACCTCCAGAGTAGGCACTGCGAAAACAGTCAGTCAACGGTCATGGAAAATAGGGGTGTGGCGGTCTTAGAGCAAAACTTACAGACAGACACGACCTTTCGACATGTTCTCGGATGTTAATAGGCACTCAGGCGATTGCGTGCTTTTAACCCTAGAGTATACACGGGTCTACTAATTCTTAAAGTAGAAAAACGTGACAAGTAAATGGAGAGCTGTCGTTAAGTTGAGTTGAATGATTCAAGAACGGAGAGAAGTTCGTGAACAGCTTTGGTGGACAGACTTTTCGTTGATAGTAAAACCTTTTGTGGGGACTTCCATGCACAAAAAAAAAAAATAAGTTTGTAGGGCCCGTTATCATCAAGCTACAGCAAAGCTGGGACTAGTGGGGTACGTGGTACAAAGTTTAAGCTTCGATCCCATATGGGTGAAATTGCGGGAAAAACAAAGAATAAAAATATAATATATTTGCATGGAAAGCAGTGATCTATAGTTGATAAATACTTCTATAGAGTTTTAATTGTTAAAAGTGAGTCATGCATTAAATGTATGATGAAGTTATTGTATTTTCATTGAATATGTACTGTTGACTTATCTACATAGGTCTTCCGGCCATACATAACTCTGACTACAATTTATGGATTAACAACAGTGTCCGGTGTCGGAGTCTGATAATTAGAGTGTTCTGATAGGTAGCTCTGGTTAGTAGAGTATAATTTACATATCATCAACAACACTTCAAGTTTAATATTTGCTAGAGCAAGATTCCAGTTGGGTTATTAAGCCAATTGCCCTTCCGTACAATAGTATCAGTATCTTCCATCATCGCCGTTTATCTCAGTTGTCCCAGTTGTCCTAGTTATATCAAGCCCAAAATCAAGCAGGGGGGGTGACGTCGGAGGGGCTCCCTTGTGGATCGCGGGGTGCGGCTCACTGCCGATTTGACTCTACACTAATTAGGGAGCCGCCTGGAAACATTGAATGGATACGGAAAAAAGTGGAAGTTCATAGGTACTTAGGTACCTAATGCATTTCGTAAAATTGTGAATTGAGATGGAATATTTATGTATGTAATAATGCAGAATATGATTTATGCAAATTCTGAGTAGTAATACCTCGGTACTAAGTAGCATCAACACGATCTAACTAAATCGGAACCTTGGAAGAGCAAGCTCCTTTTTGTTGATTTATTAAGAAATACCCAGCACCAAAAACTTCAACTCATCCCGAACGGTCTGGCCATGCTATTCTAGGTTTTAATTTGCAGCCTATGGTTCCAATAGATCTACGTTTCCTAGATGCCGATGCAACATTCGTTAAAGAAGTCCCTAGCTGAATGCAATTCAGCCAAATTCCCCTAATTGCCAAGGCTGCAGCGCCGAGACCTTACAATTCGGTTTGCATTCTAGACGATAGGGCCACATTGAACAGTCAGACATACGCACGGGGAATTTCCTGCAAGGACAGCAGCCAGTATTATGGATATCTAGGCTGGATGGATGGATATTTTTTGCTCGACGTTCCGATGAATAGAATCTTCATCTTTACAGTAAACCTAAGGTGAGGGAGCAAGAAAAAAAAAAGGAAAATATTTAGACATCGTGTCGCTGACCCATGCTGAGCTCGTCGGGATTGAAGACCGTTCAATTCCTGGCACTAATGGCTTGTGTATCTTCACTGCTAGCCATCTACAGCCATAGATCCTTGAACTAGGCTCTCACGAGCGAATTATCGTTCGGGCCGTTCTCGAATCACTATGATGAAGATGAAGATAACGCCGTTCCTCAAGAGCCTCCCGAGGCGGAGACGGTTACTTATCTTCATCCCGGTGGTGGCGTTGCTGGTCTGGGCTTTGCTCCCCCCTTCTAGGTTGAATTCTCCAACTATATTGTTACACTCGATCAAAGGCTCATCAGGGATATCTAGTGATTATATATTGCGATACGTTGACCCTCTTATCGGCACCGCGAATGGAGGTCTGTAGCCATCATCGCTCGAGTCTGTACTTCAAATTCTTTTTTATTGATAATTCATAGGTCATGTATTTCCTGGTGCAACTCTGCCATATGGTAAGTCATATGAGTGGTTGCGTTTCGGGAGCATCTTCAGGTACTGATTAATCACCCAGGCATGGCGAAAGCTGTGGCGGACGCGAGCAACCGTGGCGAGATAGCTGCTGGGTTTGTCTCGGACGACTCCGAGATTCAAGGCTTTTCTCATTTGCACGATTCAGGTACTCAACAACTAAAAGCTATCTCATTTATCTATCTTACTAACTTATGATAAGGTACCGGAGGAGTGAGTTTGAAAATCATTCAATCACTACGCAGATCTAACTAGTGACAGAGCCCCTCGTTAGGAAACTTCCCACTCTTCGTCCATCCGGGGTGTCCTGATGACGATTGGTCCAAGTGTGAATTTTTATCCTACTCGAGAGCTACCCCCAGAATAGACGGCTCCGCAACAGCACGGCCCGGCTACTTCGCCATCGGGCTGAACAATTCGGTTTACGCCGAGATGACGGCAACAGGGCACGCTACGCTTTACAGATTCAGCTTACCCAAAGAGGCAGAAGTACTGTCTCATCGTATCATGGTGCCAACCAACCCGTTAATATTGCTTGATCTGATGGACTTAGGCAACAGTCGAACCGGAGGTGATATACAGGTCGACCCTGACACTGGCAGGATAACAGGAAACGGATCATTCAACCCATCCTTTGGAAGTGGAGCATATACAGCGCACGTGTGCGCCGATTTCAAGGGTGCCGATATCAGGAAGACAGGCGTTTTTCTGCAGACTAATGTAACCGACGAGGTGAATGCCATGGGTAATCTAGGAAGCGATTTCTACATTCCAGCCGGCTCGGCAGGAGCCTGGATTCATTTCGCGCGTTCGCCTAATAACCAGATCATGGCGCGAGTCGGACTCTCCTTCATATCCGTGGAGCAAGCCTGCCACAATGTGGAAACCGAGATTCCTGATTGGGATTTCGGGGGTGTAGTGAAGGCTAGTGAGAAGGCCTGGAAGGAGAAGCTGTCTGTGATAAAGCCCGATTACTCAGGCATGAGCCAGGAGTTTCTAACGACCTTCTGGTCCGGTCTCTACCGTGCCCTGATCTCGCCTCAAGATTATACGGGAGAAAACCAGCTTTGGAACTCGACAGAGCCATACTACGACTCTTTCTATTGCATATGGGATTCCTTCCGAGCACAGCACCCTCTACTGACCATCATCGACCCCACGATACAGACTAAGATGGTGAGGTCTCTGGTTGATACGTATAAGCATGAGGGTAAACTCCCGGACTGCAGGATGAGCTTTAGCAAGGGTTACACACAGGGTGGCTCCAACGCAGACGTGGTGCTTGCGGATGCGTTCATCAAGAACCTCACAGACGGTATCGACTGGAATCTCGGATACGAGGCCGTAGTATCCGATGCGGAGGTTGAACCTAAGGATTGGTCCACGAGCGGTCGGGGCGGTCTCGTGAGCTGGCACGACCTAGGTTATATACCCTACGACGACGTAGACCACAACGGGACGGGCCCCATGACACGTGGTATCTCGCGTACGGTGGAATACGCCTACGACGACTTTGCGATCGCATTGATGGCGCGGGGTTTGGGTCGCAAGGGCGACGAGACCAAGTACCTTCAACGTAGCCAAAATTGGAAGAACATATTCAACCCGGAGCAAGAGGACCGGTACCGGGATGAGACCGGATCTGTGCAGATGTCGCAGTTCAAAGGGTTTCTACAACCGCGCTTCCGCAACGGCACCTGGCGTTATCAGAATACGCGACTCTGCAGTCCGATCTACCAGCAACACAGCTGCTACTTCGACACGCAGTACGAGACATACGAGGGTTCCCCGTGGCTGTATACGTTCTATGTACCGCAGGACATGGCATCCCTCGTCACGGCGCTAGGCGGGCGTGAGTCCTTCGTTGAGAGGCTCGACTACTTCCACTCCTCTGGGATCAACTACATGGGCAACGAGCCTAACTTCCTCCCCACGTTCCAGTTCCACTACGGTGGTCGTCCCGGGCGCAGCAGCTACTGGGTGCACCAGTACATCCCAAGCCAATTCAACACCAGCATCAATGGAATCCCCGGGAACGACGACTGCGCCATGGGCGCCTTTACCGCGTTCGCTTTCATGGGCTTTTACCCAGTGGCCGGCCAGGACGTGTACTTATTGACGGCGCCCATGTTCCGTGAAGTCAGCATCCGCACGCCGAGCGGGAAGCTAGCGACGCTGCGGAACGCCGGCGGGTTCGACGGCCCGCGTTACAACAACATCTACATCCAGAGCGCCAGGCTCGACGGGAAGCCATATACGCAGAATTGGATCACGCACGACTTCTTCGTCAACGGCGGCACGTTGGAGTTCATACTCGGGTCTACCGAGAGCGACTGGGGAACAAAGGACGAGGATTTACCGCCCAGTTTATCTACGGGGCTCCCAGATTAATTCAATGAAACGAGAGTTGGCGACTTTGAAGAGAGGATCTAGTGATAATTTCCGTCGAAATAATTGTTATTATACTACCTGGTATAGGTGCTAAAAATCTTGTAAATAAGCGAAAGGAAATGGGAAGCTATTAAACCCCCATTCTTTTGCACATAAATTGATACCAAACCGAATTCTCCTAATCAGGATTCTGCAGATTGAAAGTGTACTTAGTCATGAATGGAATATGAGGGAAAAAATGATAAGGCAAATAACACGAACAAACAATATGCTCGGCGTGCAAAAAGCTCTCGATCGGGGAATCGAACCCCGGCCACCTGCGGGCTTGTAGAATGACAAGCAGGTATCCTGACCACTAGACCAATCGAGACTGATTGTTTGTCTTCTTTGCCCGGGGAACTGTGCATTGATGACACACATATTGTTATGGTCTTAGATATAGCTTGTACGGGTGTTTGCATGATGTACATACTCTCAGTATCTCGCAGTAGCAAAGCGGTGGGTCTACAAACAAAATCTTTGGTAAGTTGCCAGTGGCATAAATGTCTATGCCGGTGGTTTGAAAGCCGAAGAAAATTAGACATAGTCTAGTAAATCCTTCCATTAGTAAACTAGTATATACACTCACTCTCACCTAGTAGTCCCGAGAATATTAAGCGAAAGACCTGGGTAGAAGTCGAACGCTGTCACCATCCACCAACCCGCCCTGGCGAGGCATTCTCATCAGCCAAAGCTAAGAGCCATCATTCTCGTCCTCCTGATGCTTCTCCTCCTCTGTCCCGCTGCCCGCATCATCGGAATCGCTATCGATATTAGGATCCGGCATGACGACGCTATTGAGGAACGTGACCTACACAGACATCCAAAGTTAGCCCTCACAATCGAACCAGGGAAAGAGGACCGTTACTTACAAACCCCACCATCGCCTTGACAACCTCCGTAACCCTCTCCAGCGCATCCTCGGCGACGAGATCGTCATCGCTAAGCTTCTTGCTAAAGGTAAAGTTCCGCAGCTTCAAGAGCGCGATATCCCTGTGCTCCGGGTGGAACCCCTACATTCATCAGCATCCACTCACATCTAAAGCAACCGGGGGGGGCACAAAGTACCTTCGGCTTCGTCTTCAGCGCGTTCTCCTGGTTCATCGCGGTGAACGCCGCCACCACGGCCTTCTCGTTCGCCTTCGCGCCGGGCAGGAACGTCTTCCGGAACGCCGGGTCCATGAGCGCGCGGCGGATGCGATGGGGCCGCTCGTCGATGCTGGCGCGCAGCCGGGCCAGCGCCTGCGCCTCCGGGTGCCAGAGCCCGCCGCCGACCATGCACCGCCCAGGCTCCACGTGCACGTAGTAGCACGCGTACGGCCCCTTCCTGCCTGTCCGCGACCATGCCGCCCCGTAGTGGGGCTATTCCTTTCGTGAGTATTGATTCATTCCCCCGACGATTATGTGGAAGGTGGAGATGAAGGAAGGGAAGGGGAGACGCTTACCTTATAAGGGGTTGGGTTCTTGCTAAACCGGATGTCGCGGTAGATCCGGAAGATGACGTCCTTTATAGGAAGCTCCGGGATCGTCTCGTCGACCTCGATGATTTTGTCCGTGACGGCCTCCACGAACGATTCCCAGTCTTTGAACGACCTCCTGTATTCCTTATCGTTTTCTGAAATCGTGGTATCATATTAGAACAAAAGCCTAAAGGTACAGCGAATGCATTGAGAGAGGCGGAATATATACCTTTGAGCCAAGTCCTGTTGTTATTGACCTTGAGATCTTTTAGGAAGAGTATGGTGTTTTTATGGATCCGAGAGTCTTCGTAGGGAACACCGCCTTCGTCTCTCAATTGGATCGCTGCGGAACTTTACATTAGAATCTAGACTGACAGCTCGTACCTAGATATGCAGATAAAGCACTCAAGGTAATAGAATTCTACTTACCGGGAATGAAGGTTATACGGTCATCGTCATCGTCATCGTCATCGTCGTCGTCGTCGTCGTCGTCGTCAGTATCCTCTTCGACTTCATGGTCTTCGGATTCAGCTTTCGGTTTAGCTTTAGTCTTATTATTGGCCTTAGCTTTAGCGGGGGCCTTGATTGTCTCCGATACACGAGATTTCGTATTGGACTTCTTTGCAACTGGAGTCGTCTTAGTCTGGCTTCTCGGCGGTCTCCCACGGCCGCGTTTTTGAATCGCGGGGGGCGTCGCTTCGCTCTCAGACGCATCGTCATCATCTTCTTCCTCCTCCTTGTCCTCGACAAATCCATCACTTCCGTCATCTACATCATTATCCTCATCCTCATACGGCGACGTTTCATCCTCTTCATCTTCTTCATCCCCCCTACTCTTACTCGCGCTCGGCTTCGTCTTCGCCACCTTACGAGGGGGTAGTAACCCACTTAGCTCATCATCGCCGTCGTCGTCATCGGCCGCGAAATAAGCGCTCTTCCTGCCGCTCGAGCTAATGCGGCCAGATCTGCGACGCGAGCTCCCGCTCGTCTCCACAGCTTCGGCCGCACTGCGCTTTTTAGCGGGCATTATCGCGATATTCAATTGTTCCCCTTTTTCTCCTTTTTATTCTTTTTTTAGTGTCTACAGAAGATATAGAATTGACATTTATACTTTACGTCGAAGATGTAGGAAATTCGTTACGAGTAGACAGTTTATGACGCGTTGCGACGGAATCGCGGGGCGGCAGTAGGGAACACGCTGTCACGTGATCCAGATTGTTCTTTGTTAGATTCCTAATGCGGCGGGCTACCTTAAGTTCTTAACCTTTTAAGTCATAGTCAATCTGTAGCGGCTCTGGGCGGTAAGGGTCTACCTAAGGCGTGCCCGCCACTACTTGGAAGTATCAAAATCATCATTGCTTCCAGTCTAAATAAAATAATTATTATTATTTTCTTACTCCGAATGCTCGTTATTTTACATGATTATGTGATACATATTCCGTAAAGAGCGTGCGGTGCTGCTGCGGGGTAACTTTTCGGGTAGGAACTGTGTGCCGGAGTAAATAGAATAATTAGGTAGGGATAAATCTGAATTCTGGATGGGGATAACTACATATACTCGTAGGAAGGACACCAGATAGTCATGAATATAAACGCATCTCTCATCATATCCAGTTTTTGATCGAAGCTCGCTCTTTAGCTATTCTCGACATGACAGTGGCTGTACTAGGTATCTAAGGAAATATTGATAGACATCCCCAAACTACGACCATACTATTTCCCTCTGCCCGGCCGTAACTCCGCACGTTGAATATGGACTAGACTCTATTCTCAATGTTGTTGGCGCCTGCGATATTTCATTCCTTCCAAATACTTCCAAGATAGGCGCTTATTGGCACGCCCATGGCGCATCGATTATGATGGTCAGGTCAACCGTACTTTTCATGCCTCTGAAAAGAATCATGTTGTTACTGATCCACCACAAAGATATATCGATGTTCTCTCCTTGTGAACAGCAAAACCACCATCGGTATTGCGAGGTCTTTGGTTGAATAGTCGGCCAAAGTACTTGCAGTTTCAAATGGCTCCGAATTGTACATGGCCGGAAAGGTCCGGCGCGACCCTTGGGCATGCCCAGCTACCAAGTGATTTTCTAGTAGAATTCGTAGGAGCCCCGTCAACCAAGTCCTGAACTAGGTACCATGCGACCTAGAGGTGTCCTGTCTCGCGGCTTCTCTAACAAATCCGCGTATCCTTCCAACCCAGCGCCGATCACTTTGACAATATCGAAAATATGCGATCCCTTAAAAGTCTCAGCCCAGAGACGGATTACTGCTACAGCAAGCTGACGCAGCTTGGTACCGTCATTCGCGGCCATATCCATATTTGATGGTCCATGCCCTGGACCTCCCCCTGAAAGCGAAGGGTCGATTGGCACTGCGAACTCAGTCTCGTCGAGCATATGACGTAACATCTCGAGCAGGTTTCGCTCGTCGATTTCAGGGGGTGCGCCCGTCGGTCCGATTGAGGCAAGAGTCATTAGCCATTTCGAAAGAAGTATGGCACATTCTAGATTGCATACTGTACCAAAGTTAGACGATATATTCTTTGCAAAGTTCTGTTATGAGCTTTTTCTCGTTACTTACGCGAGTGTTGCATGCTCCATTCTGACGATTTTCTCCTCGCAACGTAGTTTACGCCTACTTTAACGAGCATAGACAACGCATGTATGGCTTGGAATACAGCCCGGTTAAGTCGACCGCTGCGGAGAAGATACGGTGCATCATGGAATGCCTGAGCAATTTGGCCCGCATCCCTTGTTTCGAGAGTCCTGCTAGGACTCAGATCGGTGTACAGTCGGATGGAGGCTAGTCGCCAAAGAGCTGTCGAGTTGTAAGAAACTGAACCTCCAGGAAACACATCCGATCCATTCTGATGGGGGCCTTCTGTCACGCGTGCCTGATGCTGTTCAAAACTCATCTGCCAGATTCGTAAAGCTTGAGAGCAATCTTCCACATCATCTTGACGGAGTCCACCAAAGATCGACACGGAATTAAATGATGTCTGCTTCAGAAGGAAAATATGTTGTAATATAGCATGTATCAAGATGTAGTTTCCAAGCGAAGACATATATGCCGGCGGTCCTTGAGGTGGCCGACTGAATAATCTCGAAAAGGCGTCTTGGAGGGAGATGTCCATGCTCGGAAAAGATTGTCGAGCTTCTTGCCACTGCCAGGCTGTTTCCGCCCTCCAGAGCTTCGCAGAGTGCGGAAGAATCAGGCTGAGCTCTGACGTGAGTAATAAAGGCGGCATGTTGTAAGCTATACTGGAAAGGTTGAAGAAACAGTACGTGATGAGCTTTGTGCGGTTCGATCCTTCTATTCGGACCCATGCCTCCCAGTCGGCCGTTTGCGTCGACTCTGATAAAAATCCTTCTTCGCGTACTAGAAGAGCCAAAAGGCTCTGTAGTGATAAGGCTTCGCGAAGAATGGCCTTCGCACCCCAGAGACCAACGGCGAAAAGCAAAAGAAGAGCCTGGATGGTTTCCATGCGTGATTGAGGTGTGTTGGGAGAACTTTGTGATAAAAGTTAGTAGTCTGTTGGAAGAACAGGGGAAATTCTAACAGCTGGTACGCTTACTATGGTTCTCGATGCGTATCTTGAGTCATAGGGCGCTCTTGCTGAACTGAGCTGAACGAATGACGAAAACCATGACTTGGGGATGGCCGCGTAGAATGTGGACTATACGCTGCCGGAGTTGGTAGTAAACCATGGACCTCGTGACTATGGCGACGCCGGATCTGCTCAAGTGCCACAGCTTTGGCAGCGTACCATAGAGCATTGGATCGATGACTCTCAAACCTATATTGCGCGCCCACTGCTAAGATCGCTAACAAGAGCTCCGGTGCTAACTCGGCAGCAGTGATTGTTGGTAGATGCAAGATTGGCAGGTGGTCATGAAAACCGCTGACGTAACCTTCTAAAAAACGAGTGAGGGTATGCCGAGAAGGGAACACGAAGTCGTTAGGCAATACGGATGAAAATTCATCTAGTCGATTTTTTATGACTGTATGGTCCATAGCAGAAACTCTCATCGGCTGTGCTCTTGTCGATTCATCATGAGCTCTGTTACCACCTTCTGATGGGTCTCTCGGATCAGGGGCTAACGACGGGAAGCGGGAGGGGAACTGCGACGATGGTTTCGAAAGTCCGCCTCGGTATATGTCTGAAATATGACGTGGCCAAATACCCATGCCCTGATCTGCCTCGAAGGCTTGTGGGAGGAAATGAGATGAGGTCGCGAACTCGTCCAAGAAAAGGTTGTAATCGTCGAAGGCGGGCGGCCCTGCTGGATTAGGTAGTCCCACAGACATTGGAACTGGGTCGGGTTCACGTCCACGATCAGCATACGGCATGCCCTCATCGTATGACTTAATTCGTGTTAAACCACCCCCTGACTGTCCGAGATCCGGCATCATCGGTTGCATCGAGTTGACCTCGTTCGCAGAAGCGATCTGGGTAGCAGCATCAGATAAAAGGTCAAGATTACAAGCCGCAGCTCTGGCAGAGTGACGAGGGTCAGGAGCAAGCGGAGGAACAGCTACGGAAGAGGACATGGAGTCTGAGTGATAGGACTGCGGGTGAGCTCGGGGCACACCCATCATTTCGGTGTCGACATGGCTATCTGCTGACAGCCGTGGTTGGGCAGCGCCGGCCGTCGACGGCTTCCGGGGCCGGTTGCCATCCTTGTTAGACCCTTCATTGAGGTGAACGAGTTTCTCGTGACGAACGAGGAGATCCCTGATGTCCATATAAGCATATTTACAAGGAGGCAAGGGAGAATGTTAGGAGTGTCGAGGGGCCACTGATTACGGAGCATAGAGAGGGGGAGGATGCGTTAGGGCCATATGTGTGATGTGTGATATGCGCGGCAGGCGTCTGAGGGGGTAAACGGGGGTGATTTAGCGCGCACGAAAGACGGTGAATGGTTGGACAACTGGTGGGTAAAGCAAAGTTGACCACCACACACAGAACATAAAATCTCCGTTAGGTGCAAAATAAAAAAAAATAAAAATATTAACAGAGGAAATTTTTGACTGACCGACGTCCAAAGGTCTTCCCGCATCGAGCCCATCCACAGGAAAAGGGCTTCTCTTTAGTATGAGTTCTCTCATGGCGTTGAACATGTTCCACGCGCCTAATTACGAGATTGCCGTGTAAGCAAGTAAATTACCAGCGGAAGCGGACAGAGTGCAAGGAGATAAACAGACTAATGGCCGTCTTACCTAAAACGCTTGTCGCAGAATTTACATGGTAGGGTCTTGGGTTTCTGCTGCCGGCCCTCCACGTTCTCTTCGGCAGTACCAGTGATGCCAGAGCCTTCTATGGACGGCATGGCCTGCATTTGGGGTCACGGTAAGTGAATAATAATTAGTATAAGGTAAGTCCCTGTAAGAAATATGGGTGTAATGCAGAAGAAGTCACGCAGCACCCGGAAGTGGGGGGTAAGGTCGGAAGGGTTGAAGGTCTAGGGCCAGGAAGTTATGCCGGAAAGAGGAATGAACGTCTTGCGGGGTGGACTATTGATGGATGAATTCATGAACGTGATAGAATGTATGTGGTATTAGTCGACCTCAAGTGTTCTCGGCAGGTACGCAGCTCGGGCTTCCACCGCATTCGTCCTTGTCGTCTTCCCCAAGAGATCGGCCACTCGCCAAAGTTGGCGAGCAACGTCGTGATCAACAGAGTCCGCAACCTGAGAGGAACCAGATAGGTAGTCGACAGTACGCAACTTGTAGGGCTGAGGTAACCCGCCAACGGTTGGTGACAAACAAGGCTGTGGCTTGATACGTTTCTCATAAAAAGATCGAAGGAATCCTAAGTAATTAACCGGCAAGGAGGGAACGTTTACTGGTTGGTTTAACGGTGACCGATGTTGACGCGGAGAAGACGAGAGAAACGAGGAGTCGAGTGTGGAGATGCGGGAGAAGGCTAGGAGGAGGTATGTATGTATGTATGTTATGTTATGTATTGTGAGACTGTAAGAGTGTGAGATTAGATTGGGGTTTTCTGACACCTAATGAACAGAGGCATATGGCCTTGTTTAGACTGAAAGAGAAAAAAGTGAGAGGTAATATTAATTAGTCGGGTGAGCTGCTCTATAAAAGTTAGGACGGGATGAATTAAGGCGATGAGATTGATGATGATGATGGGTTAGAATTCGGGGTCAAGCCAAATTGTTATGTGTGTGAGGTGAGGAGTGAGGAGGAGAAAGAAGAGGGGAGGGAGATGGAGGATGCGGAGATGGGGAAACCGTAAGTTAGGTTAGGTTTAGGTTAGGGTACCAGTTAGTATTACTACCAAGGTAGGGGAAGATTGAAAAAAAAGGTAGCAGTAACAACCAGCTGCCTTTGGTGGGTGAAACCCGAAACTGAAAGAATTGGGAAACATAAAAAAGTGGCACCTATCTTAAGAAACGCTGGGACTGCGACTTGCACTTGCGACCTGCCGAACTTATTATCTTACCTGAGCAACCTACCTGGGTAAGTAACAAACTATAGTCATATAGACATGTAGACAAGTGCAGTCTTATACTCTCTTATTCTGTTCTTTCCATTTACATACTTATGAATACTAAGCTTGAGATCAGAAACCTGTATGGGAAGTTGGTGGAGGATGATGATTGACTTTGATGTTATAAAAGTGACATTGGTCTTCCTCCTCGCTTTTCATTAATACGAGATACACATTACCGGTAATGTGTTGGGTACCCTGAGATTGATCTACAGCTTTCAATGGTTACAAAAAGCAATACATTTATGTATGCTGTATGCTGTATGTAGGTAAGTAGGTATGTATGTAATCCGCAGCCCAGTCGACAGACAGTGGAAGCAGCACCAGATTTTCAAAGGTGCATTCCCCGCCCCCAGAAATAAACAACCTTAAAGCATCCATGAGTACCAGCCCGCAATCTGGAAGAGCTGGCCCCCTTGTCAGTTAACCCCATACTTGTCAAATAGAACCGTCCCTCGGTACCATCTCCGCATTGGAGAAACTGGCTTTACATACACTATGTGAGAAAATGTGGGGGGCGGGGGAACCAATCAGCTGGTGAAGACGTAAATGAGAAACACACTGCTGTGTATATGTTGCAGTATTGATACTTTGTAGGATACATTCGGTAAGATATTTGAGAGCTACCTAAATATCTAAAGTATGCGAATGAAGTTGGTGACTATCAATGTCAAAGAGAGAATAACTGTAATATAAGGCTAAGAACTTAGCGGGCATTGAAATTGCAGTACAACAGATCCGAGATTTTCAATGAATAAGGCATCGGATGTATTGTCAGCAACTTCACTAAATCTTTGGCAACCTTGTGATTGGTGCGACTAAAATCAAGGGCCTTGATTAATAGACATAGAGGAGGGGGGAAACTTTGCAGTAAAGAATCCACTGTCCTCGTTTGGCTTTATGTAATCATGGCATGGTCTTGTCGGATAAGCATGATATGCTCTCCATGTTTTCCCCGGCTAGAATGACTAGATCTAGGTAAGATGGTAACACGGTAACACATCTCTCTAAGCCCAAAGCGCCACCACTGGAACTCAAACCAAGTCTAATGGGCCGTGGCATTCGGATAGCGTGATCTCTCCTAGATGAAGGAATCAACTGTGGTAATGATCGGCGGGCACATACCTAGCTACAGGTGTGCTTTGCCGGCGGGCTAGGCAAAGAGGGGAAGATGGAATTGTTGATGCCAGGTATAAATCTATGGATCCAGCGGGCACTAGACTGTCATGGTGGTGGATCTGTGGAAGGGGATTCGGGATAGCTTTGTCTACTCCTATGCAGCATGGGATAGGATGTAAGAAAACAAAAGGCGACTACGTACCCTAGGTACATAAGGTAGAATAGGAAGCTGAGTAGGTAGCATGATCTATCTAGGTAGCATGTGGATGTATGGTGTTAATTTTGGCCATCTCGCTTCATCATACCGCATAGCCAAGACCATAACTCCGAAAGGTGGAAAATTAACAGTTTCACGTGCCGCATTCTAAAAATGGCATTTGGAATGATCGCTATTGGGTGACGGACATTTGGAAATTCTTCAGGTGGCCTTTCGCCTGGGACTCGGCACTCTTCGCTGCATTGCACTTGAAGAGGGCATCAAATTACCCGAATGTGTGGAGTTGAAGAATTGGGGAACTGGGGGGAAACGATAAATGATAATGGTAATTTTTTGTACGTTGAATGCGGAGTACCGAGTTTACCAACTTTACCAACGTAGGGGGCCAGGGTAGCCTGTTTGGCTGTGCAACTACTGCCTATAAAGAAAACCGCACGTAGGAGTGTACCTACCTCCTTATGTAGGGGTAGTAGAGGTTAGTCGCTGAAATAAAAACACCCTGGGGCTTATAGTTACCTAAGGTAGTACGTACAATGGAGACTACCTATTGGAAATAGTAACTTAATTATATACTTACCTAAAATATCTTACCGAAGGATAATGACACAATTGCTAGACTCGTGGATTTTTCAAAATTCGAATCCATCAACTTTTCGAGTTTACAAATGTAATATATCCGCTCTCCCGGCGGACGATGGATGCTCAAGTTCCGGTGACTCCATACAAACCTTTCTCAGATACCGTGTGAAGGTACTCTGGACGTCCTATGCGTCGTGGTCACGCGCTTCGTAGATACTAAATAACTATATTAAATAGCATTAGATAGCATCTACGTCCTTCGGACGTAAACACAATCATCATCATCTCAGATACCGTGACAACCACCATTTAGCGAACCCCGGATTTCATCAAAGAGCTGCAGACCAAGAACTGCAGCGCCAAGATCCACCGCAGCGATCACCATCAACGGAATCAAAGATGGTGGGCCTCAAACCGTTATCCTTGGACGGATAATCACGGGGATCCAAAATTGAATTAATATGTTTAAGGAAATCTGACCTACGACCGGGGGATAGGTTTCCATAACTGAAGCTATCGCCATCGTCAATGGTTGAGATATTCGCACCACCTCTTTCGTATTCTTGGCAATTTCCGAACTAGGTGGACGAGGACCCTCATGATAGGATCTCATGACGATATCTCGATATCTCCATAGGTAGGCTTAGAAAAAGGCGAAGGCGAAGAGGTTGCGAAGCCAAAGATGCAATACCTTTCCTAAGCTTCTGATGTAAAAAGAAGCTTCACTTTTTGTTGTCTGTTGGATTTGATAGACACGTCGAAGCGGAGCAAGAAGCGGCAGGGGATGTCGGCAGATGATCTAGGACAAGCGGATAATTCAAGCCTTATCGCCAAGGTTTCTAACGTGGATAGAGATGAAGCTTGATTCCAACTTCTAGAAGAGGGGAAAGGCTTTGTTTGTAGTTTTTTTTTTTTTTTTTCTCATTAGAGCGACGGTGTACGGATGATCGACTCGCATGGGTTAGGTAACGGGAGAGATGTGTTGGAAAAGTGGGAATGCCGGCATCTCATTTATTTCTAAGCTCGGCCTGTCTTTGAGTGTGAGGGAATCCAAGGTTAGACTAAACTCATGTTAGGTATGTCGGAGGAATTTGATATTTACCTCCTATCTGTTTGCCTGTCTGCCTATGAACTTGATGGACATCATTTTCGTATGAGATGGAAGTGGACCCAGTTGATTGTTTTCTTTGTAAAAGTTCTTCAGATTGTGACACCCATAGGACGGGGATAAGAGTCTTAATATCTATCTATCAAGGTAAGCTGTTGGGTAGAACTGGGAAGCATCATAGAGAAGCCTAAATCGATAGAGGAATGTGAATTAAGGGGGGGGGAGGATTGAAGACCGGGCTGGCTACCAGGATAGACCTCGGGATCGGATGGAACGAAACATTAACAGTGCATATCTCACAGTATATCTAATATCCGATTACTGTAGCCTATCAGGTAGCTTTGCCTGCCACTGCAAGTCATGCTTTGAAACCAGCTTCAAGGATGGAACCATGGATGATTGGAACTTAAGGTAAAAAACCCCCGAGCTCCCCCAGATTTGACCGATTCACCACCTGGACACCTTCCAGTTATTCAGATTGATCGATACCAAATCGGGCCGTCCCCCCCCTAATTCTAATGATGTCCAGGGTCGGTCTTTCTCTCTCTATTACTCTTCTCTCAGCGCTTATGGTTCCTTCGTCACTGAGATGAGATGAAAAGCGCTTAGCGCCAGGGGTAAGACGACTAATAATTAAGGTACAAGTGCCTAACAATAGTAACGGATGCAATGCAACGCAAAAGCAACTTTAACCTTAACCAGTGGATTTTACCTACCTAGGTATAGACGGGACATGGAAGAAACATTGATCAAATTGAATACCTAAAGCTACAACTATTAACAGGTCCGGAAGTCTAATTCCCTTCCTATCGGAAGTCATCAACCTTGAAAGTCTATTGAGTCATTCTTGGAAGAGAGACTTAGATTTTATTCCTCCACCTTCTGTTTTTATCTAGGCTTCAAATCTCCAACCTCCAATAAACCATTTGATCAGAAACCCAATGCACAACCTCACTCTCTGGCTCGGGTATATAACATTTGATAATGTTTCACGATCCGACGAGGCGGATTTTCCATAGCGTAATGCCGCGTCAGATGGTCCCCCCAAGTCTCCAGTCTCCATACATGACTTACATTTGGGCTTGAGTTGTCTCGCGGCTCCAACATCACATGCTTGAAACAGCAACCTCTATTTGGAACACTTTAGCTAATTTAGGGTGTCCAAACCATCCAATCTCCTTCCACCTTCGTCAACCTACCTATCACATCTCGCGTGGTACCTGAAAACGTTTCCATATCGAGTAGGAGACTCTCAAGCCCCTGTCCAGCCGACCCTGGATATGATGTGGTCTTGAGTTGCTTACCGCAATGAAAGGATGACCCTCGATGCATTCTGACCCCACACCATACTGCCTTACAGTCAGATAGAATCTATACTAGTTGAAGTCAACGTTCGTACCTAAGTATGTGCGCGTCTCTGTAACCTCTGAAACTGCCTATGATGCTACTCCGCTGGATCGTTTCCTCCCAACTTCAGGAATGTTGTGTCTTGGGTAAAGTTTAACAGAGCATTCGATAGGTTGTATGTGAGTGGCTAGGTCTTCCAATGGTCAACCACCCTGCACGTTAGCTCCCATACTCGGTCTAGGTTATCAATTCCAGTTCGCTGGTTCAACATGGGCTCGATCCCATACCATCAGGGGCCGGGCAATGGCTCTTGACCTCTCTTGTCTCTTGGTTGCCACAATCCTGCCTAATATCTCCAGCGGCTTAATAGTGCACGTTACCTCGCCGCGCCAATGTTTGCCCACCCTCACCGGGAGATGACATGGGCAGCTGTGGTACTCCATGCCTTGTGACGACACCATTCCCTGTCAAGCTCAAGCTATAAGTGCCTTACCTTTCCGTCTCAACTCTGGACCTGTAAGCATCTTGTTGTCTGTATCTTCACTCCTTGGATTCCAAAATGCGGTTCCAGACGTTCCTTTCGGGTGTAATCACCCTTGCCTTAAGTGTAAACGCATACTGGCTTGAAGATATAACTCGTAAGAACATATTGGAGATAGTCTTCAGAAGCTTGTAGCTAACTTTGTGATAGACCAAGGTGTTGCGCCTTTTGGGGGAGATGGGTACACGGTGTTCCGTAACGTCAAGGATTTCGGTGCTAAAGGTTAGCAACTATAGACCACGAAGACCTCACTTATCCACGATGACTGATAATTCGACATAGGAGATGGAGTGACAGATGATACCGCTGCTATCACCCAGGCCATGAACACACCTGACAACAGGTGCTTACAAGGATGCGTATGTCATATTCGCACAATATAATAGACTTGAGCTCCGAGAATCAGACATACTAACACACTCATAGGCCTCCACCACTACGACACCAGCAGTTGTCTATTTCCCATCCGGGACTTATATCATCTCGTCATCTATCGTTCCTCCTTACTTCACTCAGATGATCGGCGACCCGACTAATCGCCCAGTACTAAAGGCTACCAGCAACTTCCAAGGGTTTGGTTTGATTGATGGAAATCCTTACTACACCCAGAACTTGAACTGGGTATCGACAAATGTATTCTATCGCCAAGTACGGAATTTTGTCATCGACACCACTGGCGTCGCTCCGGGTACCGCTGCTACCGGTATGCACTGGCCGACTTCTCAGGCCACTAGCATTATCAATGTCGAATTCAACATGCCTACGGACCCGAGCGTTGTTCACGTTGGTCTATTCATTGAGAGTGGTAAGTTTCAGACATCTAGGCACCTCGCGTAGCCTCAATACTTATACTGACTTCTTACAGGTTCTGGTGGCTTCATGAGCGACTTGACCTTCAATGGAGGCGCGACGGGAGCATCTATGGGCAACCAACAGTACACCATGAGGAACCTGGTCTTCAACAACTGCCAAACTGGTATCATCCAACTCTGGAATTGGGGCTGGACCTACATTGGGCTCCAGATCAACAACTGCCAGAAGGGAATCAACATTACTGCCGGTGGATCAACTGCACTCAACGTAGGCTCCATTACAGTTATCGACAGCACCTTCAAGGATACCCCAGTTGGTATCACGACCGCATGGCAAACTGGTGCTGAGCCGGCTACGGCCGCGAGCATTATCCTAGAAAACCTAGTTCTCGACAACGTCCCTGTCGCAGTTGAGGGTCCCAGTAGCTCGACGATACTTGAAGGAGGCACAACGACGATTGCTGGATGGGGTCAAGGCCACCAATACACACCTGATGGCCCCAACTCATTCCAGGGATCCATCACCCCTAACAGCAGACCTACCACTCTTGAGGCGAATAGCGTCTTTTACTCTCGATCAAAGCCCCAGTACGAAAACATTACTGCGTCTGACATCGTGAGCGCCCGAAGCTCTGGTGCCAAGGGTGACGCTACAACCGATGATGTAAGTTATCCTGTTCATCTTAAAACTCGATACCATGTGTTGACGATATAAAAGACCGCAGCGCTTCAATCTGCTATCAACAGCGCGGCTTCTGGCGGAAAGGTTATGTTCCTTGACCACGGTATCTACAAGATCACCAAGACATTAAGCGTCCCAGACGGTGCGAAGATCGTCGGAGAAGGCTACCCTGTTATCGCAGCTAGCGGCACTGCTTTCGGCGACATGAGCAACCCGATTCCTCTCCTGCAGGTTGGAGCTAAATCAGGCGATGCTGGCCAAGTGGAGTTCTCGGATTTCATTGTAGCATCTCTGGGGGCTGCTCCGGGAGCTACGCTTATCGAGTGGAACCTGGCTTCAACTGCTACTACTCCTAGCGGAATGTGGGATGTCCACGCAAGAGTTGGCGGGTTCCAAGGCTCCGACTTCCAAGTCGCTCAATGCCTGAAGGATCCAGGTTCTAGCACTGTTAACACAGCCTGCATCGGCGCGTACATGTTGATGCATGTTACACCCTCGGCATCTAACTTGTACATGGAGAACACATGGCTATGGACGGCCGATCACGATATCGAAGATTCCAACAACACGCAGATCACTGTATACTCCGGCAGGGGTCTTTACATCGAGTCTACTGTTGGTAACTTCTGGTTGATCGGCACCGCTGTTGAGCACAATAACCTTTACAACTACCAATTTGCCAACACGAAGAACATCTTCGCAAGCATGCTCCAGACGGAGACACCGTACTACCAGCCCCAGCCAGACGCCACTCAACCTTTCCCCGTGGTTTCGGATTTGCAAGATCCCGATTTCGCGACTTCGTGCTCTGGCGTCTCAGGAAACTGCGCCAACGCATGGGGTTTACGTATTATCGACTCATCAGATATTTACATCTACGGCGCCGGCCATTATTCCTTCTTTGACAATTACAGCACGAGTAAGTTCTCAGGCTCCTTACCGTTTTTACTACTTATTGTACTAACTACCTGTCTCTTTAGCTTGCTCCACTGTAGATGCCGGCGAGAACTGCCAATCCCGAATCGTCTCGATCGAAGGCTCGTCTTCCAACGTCAACATCTACGCCCTTAACACGATCGGCTCGTTGAGCATGATAGACCAGGATGGCACAAGCTTGGCTGGTTGGAAGGACAACGTGAACGTATTCCCGTCGAATGTAATGCTGTTCAGGACTGGTTAGGACCCGTCCGGACGGTTATCGCTTTCTATGGGAACGTCGTTCCGTTATCTGAGTCATGAAAGAAACAAATACGGCACTACGGGGCATATCATGATGGGGTTTGTAGGCGGGCTTGTCTATATTTCGCTGTATATCCTTTCGCCTTTTGCGTAAATATTTTCTTGTATATAATAGGGCAATTTGTGCATGAATAGGATTTAGTATTCTGAAATTATCAACAGTTTTCTTTTTTTCAACCCTGCCTAGACTGTGATTACCCAGTGTGCGAATATCCCACATCGCCGCTCTCTCTTCCCAACTTAATCAGACGCGCACGCATGCCCTCGGCTCTTGTCCTGTGCCGCTCGTCTAATCCGCTGAAGTCGCAAGCATCTACCCACTGTAATAACCAAGATTCCTGTCAGCAGATCATGCCTAGTTTAGAAGGTGAGAGGAAGGAAGAAAGGGAGATTTGGATACGCGAATTCTTACGTCCTTACATCCTCCCATCAAAGCTCTTGCCAAAACGGGCTTAAAATATGTGAAGATTGGAATAGAGGAAAGCAAACTTTTGGCAAATGAATGGATTCGTGAAGACTCACACTCCCAACAGCATGCTGCAGCACATTCCTGGCGCGCAACCTACCACCGGCGACATGCCCCACGGACCCGTGCAAGCTTAACCTCTCACGGCTGCCATCGTAGCGGCCGCGGTGCAGGATGTTATTATTGTAGAACACGACATCGCCGGCGTCGAGCCGCACGACCAGCTGCCCCGGCATGTCCGGCTCGAAGGGGCCGGCAGCCCGCTCCTGGTCCGTCCGGGCCCTCGCGTGAGACCCGGGGACCACGATGAGGCTCTCGTCGCCATCGCACAGCGCCAGGTTCCACTGCGCGTGCCAGGCCGGTTTCCCCAGCCGATCCAGCTCCTCGTCCGCGCTCGCGTCCGCGGGGATGTCGTCGCGGTGCCACCTCAGCTCGAAGTCCTTGCCGTCGGAAGGCCGCACGAGGAGGTTGTACAGCTCCATGACGAGCTCGTCGTCGCCGCACGGCCCCAGCAGCTCCTTCGCCACGCCCAGGATCTCGTCGCCGAAATAACTCGCCGCGAACGCCGCGGCGTCCGGCAG
This sequence comes from Jackrogersella minutella, assembly GCA_022578535.1. Taxonomy (NCBI): domain Eukaryota; kingdom Fungi; phylum Ascomycota; class Sordariomycetes; order Xylariales; family Hypoxylaceae; genus Jackrogersella; species Jackrogersella minutella. The sequence continues at coordinate 27,274 of MU388359.1, forward strand.
CGCCGGGTTGAGGACGTGCTGCACGCCCCAGATGCTGACGCCGGGGCTCCAGGTCCACGGCGGGAATTGCTTGCCCACCGTGCGCACGTGCGGCCACGACCCCGAGATCGCGAGCGCGGTGGTGCGCTCGGCGGCGCCGCGGAGCTGGGTTGATTGCGCGCTACTAAGGATCGACCGCAGCACCACGAAGCCGTCCTTTTCCAGCTGCGCGCGCAGCGTCGAGGTGGGCATCGTGACTTCGTCTGCTGCACTCGGGGAAATGCGTTGACTCCAAGCGTGACCTCCTGGATTTTGCTTGCGTAACGTCGTGCCAAGGTAACTGGATGCTTGCCTTAACCTTAAGCGGGACTCCTGTATGTGCCCTCGTGAGGAGTCGCGACACCCCTTACCGAGATGGATTGCCACCTAGAAAAAATTCGGTCGGATTTCAGTGAGTTAAGATTCTCGTCTGGTGATGGAGCTGGGTGGTGGAATTAAGCAGCTGCTAAGATATGTGACCAGGCGTCCTAGCGCGATGCCGACGATCTTTGCCTTGATGATCCCACAGTCTGGTGATGGGGTGGTGGAGGTGATCTCATCTGCTCTGCGGGGTTTGCCCGTGTGAATTATTATGCTAGGACTGTCGTATCTTCCCCTAACCTCCACTATGATACAACGTTGCGCGCGATCGGTACGATTCCTGACTGACTCGGTTTGGGGTAGGTTAGTGGGGAAGTGAACAAATAGGGGGCATGGCACGATGCATTGAGGGGCGAGTGTATTTCTACCAAGCAAGGGGGACTTAAGTCTTATGTTATCGAAATGGTAGGTATCATTTTTTTTTTCGCTCCAATAACCAAGGGGTATCATACATGATTATGTTGGATCATATTATGTCCTTCAATAGGTCTAGTTATGTGAATAATGAAACCGCAAAGACATATACCCATAAATGAGGAGACTTGGTGAAATCGGGGGATATATCCGAACTCCTACGCCGTCGCTCATGAAAATGAAAAGATTGCCAAGCCACCGCCCATTTGCACAGTCCAAAAACATCATCCGATACAACACGTGCCTATAGTAATAGTATATAGGTACTCTACATTCTGGACCCTGCGTCCTTCATGCGCTGCGCTCGCGTCTCGCCCTTGACATACTCGCTTAGTCGCATCTCGTTAGACTCGTCGCCGTGCCCGTCCATAAACTGTCCCCTGGATTGTCCGGGTGAGTATGGTGGCAGCGATCCCGTTCCGGGGTGCACTCGGTGCCGATATCCGTCGGTCACCATAGCCGCCTCCGCGGCTGGGTCCGTACGGTGATCTATCATTAGACCACCCATAGACGCGTCCGGCACGCCTGGGGTGCTCTTAAACGATCTGAACTGATGCGCTACCGGAGAAATAGGAGATACCGGTACCTGAGAGATCGGGGAGGCCGCGGAAACAGGCGAAACAGGAAGAGGCTGTGATTGCGCTTGTTCGCGAAACGTCCTGTTCATGTGCATATCGCTAGACGACCTGAAACCTTGGGTCCGCAAAGACTGGTTAGACCTGGGGGCCGGTGTGATAACCCCTTCGCTAGACGGCGCTGCATTCTCCAAGTCCCCAACAGGATTAGGACTGTGTATTTTTGACCTTATGTGATCGAGTTCATAGACGTTATTTGTCGAGGCAGACAACGGATCTTTCCGTCCAAGATCCCAGCGCTGCTCGAATATTCGTAGTACGCCAAGGGTAACCGTTATCATGTAGGTAAACCTGCCAACGAGTATTAGCAGACGCATATGTGGAGGATGCCAACTTCCGCACACTAGTATCGCGGCGATGAAATAGAAGCCCCGCTCTATGCCACAGTATCTGTCAAGCAGCCCTTTTATATCACCATCACCGAATCGTATTGTGCCGTATCCCGGAGGTGGAATGTTGGGTGCATCGCCTACCTCAACTATTTTAAAGTCAGCACTATATCAAAAACAGTGAGGACAATTGAGTTATTACCATCGCTCCGTGTCAATCCATGGCAATCTGTAGGGAGTCCCGTGCGAGCTAGTATTGTTATGACTGCGATTGTCAACCCATTGAATACCACGTCGCCGGCGACGAAAGTCGAAATCAATGCGGGGCTAGATCTCCTTTGTGGGCTTCCGGAATGTTGAACTAGCAATACGATGCCAGAATAGATGAGCGCGAGACAGACCTAGTACCTAGTAAGTTATTGAAAAATCAAAATCGGTTGAGGATCGATAAGGCAATTGGTTTCGACGAACCATTATTTCGAGGTAAAGCATGATCGTCGTCAGGCCGAGACGGTTAACATGGATATATACTAGAAGAAACCCATTCACCACGGCGGTTATAAGCGTGCCCAACACCTGCAAAAGCCGGGCGAATAGAAGACATCTCGAAAAACTCCATCCTGATGGTGTCAACCTTAGCGATTCCCATGCCATTATAGGGAACTGGTGGTGAGTGATTTTTCACCGGATGTTCGTTCGGTATGAGCCGACGACGCCAGGGAATTTCTTCCGTTCTTACAGAAGACACGAAGGAAACAAATATGTTTCAAGATGAAGGCACAAGCATGTGGATAAGTGTCTAGTGTATTATTTTTGTTCTCGGTTATCGGAATGAGGCTATGCCTTCTTGTTACTGCAACCCGCACAGTATGCAGCTCAAGCCAATATCGGGTGGTAGGCAGCTGGGCTAGCTGATCGCCGTCGGCATGTCAGAGCTATTTCCGGAACGGCTTGATGCCAGCTTCAATGCTTGGGTGGTATCCGTCAATTTCGAAGCCTTTTGGCGCAGGTTTTCCAATGTCATGTAACATTAGGTGCGAGTAGCGTATCTTGCGTCTCGTCAGGCTCCCGAATTTGATCGCTTTGGACCATAGTAGCATACCATATGGACATGTTGCAGAGAAGTTGGAGTTCGACAAGCTGACGGGATCGATGTTTAAAGGTGGGTTAGCGACAGAGGAAACCTGCAGGCTTAGACGACTAACACTTGCATGCACTGCCTCTTGAAAGATCCACCCATCGTAACCTAAAGGAGGCGATAATCCAGAATGAGATGCAGAAGGATTTAAGACCAGTCAAGATAAGAATGACCAACTGCGATACCCTATTGGCGTTCAATTGCTTGCTACCCTCTTTCACACCAATCCGACAAGACAACACTGCAGCCTTAATATAAGTTCTGCACCCAGCGCAGCAAGATCAGCAATGATGAATTCCAGTTGACTTTGGGGATGTGGGTTGTACAATGGTGAGCAGGCAATGAAATGGCGTCACTCCAATGACTTTCACGATGAACGTATGGGGGACAATGGAGGTTTGTTACGATGAATAAGGCAGCGCACTACCGGCGAGTGTTACATGGGTATGTCGCTCACACCTCTGGCCACTTTAATAGATTCTGGGGAGATTATGGGAGATCCCGGCGCAGAAAATAGCAGTAGATAGATAGACTCAGCTCCTACATGCACTCACTTTTCATCCGGCCAACGCAACGTGAAGCCGGTGACGGTCTTGCGAACATCCTCATCGCCCGGGTCGTTCTCAAACATAGCCTTATCCATTTTCTCTTCCAATATCTTCTCAACTAGGAACCCCCTTTCCCGTGCGATATCGAAGAATGCTAGATCTTTGTGCTGCAACCATGGCCGATAACTCGTGAAGCAGACGAAGGCTATGCTAGTGCTCTTCCGGCTCATTGTAGATTCAATTGAAGAAATCATATTTCCGTGTTCGGAATGCCTGAACAGCAGATCGGCCAAAATAAGCACATCAAATTTGTCTCTCTTGACGGACTCAAGATGCACCAGCAGATGCGTCGGATCAGCTCCCCAGACGTAGCCATCGGCGATTATTGGAGAGTACTCGGCATCGCCGTCTCCCCTCGGTATGAGTTCGCATCCTAGGATGTTTTTCTTCATATTGACGACCAGATCCGGGTCGGGAAAGTCCGTGACCACTACCTTTTCGGCCCCCAAAATAGCGCATACAATGCTTGGAAGCCCGGCTCCGGCTCCGAGCTCGAGCACAGTCCGCCCTTTAACCTCTGACACATGACTCTCGAGGTACTTAGAGATGATACGACTTCCGTTCCACAGGTGATGAGCTTCTAACGGGCTGTGGCCTACCAGATGAAGCGTTATGGTCTCTCCTGACTGCAACGTGTAGACTTGGGAGGTCGGTGGTGGTGACGGGGGATAGTAATCAGCCGGTTCTTCAAAGAACCCTGCAGTGTCTGGTTCCCCCATGAAGTTGGGTTGGTTACCTGGTAGGGAGTTGGAATTCTTGATGAGTTGAGAAAGTTTTCACTGAAGATTCTGGCGCCGTTTACGTGTACATAGGTACTATGAGAAGTACCTACTTCCGTACTTTATCCACGATGGTGACCCACACAGTATTACCACACTTGACACTGTCAAAATAAACTGTGCAATGGCCTGATGCGACGACTTGATGACGGGAGGGTATCGTGATTATTGTCGAATTTGTTCAGGTCTCTATTATGTGTTTGTTTGCTACGCTCATGAGCGGGGGGTGTATTACCACTATGTTATACTAGTATAATTACCGTCATCGCGGCAAGAGTAGAGCATATTGCATCCATACAAATTCAATATACCGAGAAGCCCCTGATTATTAGAGAAAGGGAAATATGACCGAGACACTACAATCATATATAAATCGGTATAACCTACGAGTCCTGACACTGATTTCAGCTTTGTGAGATGTCAAGCAAGGCTGACGAAGAAAAAATGATAAACGTGACAGACTATATACCTCTAAAATGAAACCGATTGCTAACTTCTAAGCATGTAACTATCAAGTCAATAGCCATGGATACATAGCCTAGAGGAAACAGGTATCGTACCTATCTTATCCATATCAAACAAATCCAGAGTTTGGCTAAGGTCATCGAAGTCCTACCAGCTATAATTCGGCCAATGACAAATAAGATCCCCCGAATTGAGACGACTGTGCTGGGGTTGGTTCAGCTCTCCCCGCAACGTAAGCTATCTGCATATATGCTACCTTGGTAGCATACCAATATCTGACTGTCGATGACATGATCTCGGCTAAGCTCGCAACATATTCGGACTTGTGCCTAAATCCGTCGTTCCGTCACCGCATCGTAGGTCTACACCCATCATTCGTGGGAAAGCTCAGTTCGCAGATTCTTCTTATTTAATTCACACTCCTGGGCCCGACTGAATCAGACCGAACATACCTAAGTATGTTAGCGCTCGAAGCATGATACGCACTTTGATTTCCCCAATCTCGAAGTGAAGCGAAGCGGATTACTTGTCACGTAATTATATTGCCGACTGCGGAAACATGCGCCCGTCCCAGATTCTTCGAAGCGAACCACCTATTGGCAAACACGGCCAGTAAGTCGGAATAATTCGATAATAACTTCCATCGTCAACAGTTCTATGGTTTACTGGAGTAACACCCTTTTATCTACCATACACTAACTTATGTAGCTATTTGAATAAGGATACATGGGGCCATCTTGGTAAGTTGAAGTGCGATATCTGCATTTGGCTATCTAAGCAATCTTGACCTAACCTCCCTCTCACTCCCAGGTTGTATCCTTCCACAGAGGGGGATAATCACATACAGCATCAGCTCAAACCGACAGAACGTCCTTGCCGGGGCTACACACGATGCCATATTTAACACTTGGCGTCGATTCAGTAAACAGGTTCTATACTGGGCACCACCGCTCCTCGGTGCCTATTATGCTATGGACTGGGCTATCAAGCGGTAAGTTTGTGATAATATGGAGTTAATATAAACTTTATCATAAAATGAAAGAGTAATAATCGTTCTATAGTAACGAGTATCTCAACAGCAAGGCTGGAAGGGCGGAAGCCGGTGGTACCTAGTTAAGGAATAAGTAAATTGTACATCGTAACTAAAGGGGTGATCGCTACCTATACGACCTATAGCGGCTAGTATTATGCAACAATATTATCACAATATCTTGCCAATATACTTTTGAGATGCGTTGGCTGCCTTCTGAAAGCCCGCGATATGTAGTACGATGGTATTGCCCTAGTTACTGCTGAAAGATACGGTATATGAAGTATATGTTGTTGTATTGACTTGATTATCTAACTGAATGAGTGATGGGGGAAGTCCTTCTTACATACAAGTCCATGCCAAGACACCCTGTACTGTACCTGAAGGCAGTCCCATGACTACTCATTTCAGCAGTTACTACTCTTATATATGAGAAGTTATCGTGTAAGTTGTAACTAAGACTGCAAAGACTTGGCTTATAGGATTCTCTTAATGTGTCACTATTGCAGCGGTTTGAGATTGAATGAGGGTGCTTGATGAATCTACCATCTAGTACAGCATCGGCGTCAGTTGATATCGTGACTCCGGGGGAAAAGTTGCAAGCCACAATTAACAATATCTACAACAGCTCCAAATCCTTGAGAGACGGTGATTACCAAGCTGAGTGAAGCAGCTAAAAAGTTGACCGTGGCTTTAGAGACACTGGGAAATGCTGTCCACTCGATATCTTTTGAAGTGAGTCGTTGATCCAACTTCTAGCTTTCCTCTTTTCGATGTTATAGACACCAAGAAAGACATAGTTCAGGGTTGAACCGAGCCAACGATATTATTCATCGATGTTGATGGGGGTATGGGTTATCAATACAATTCTCTAAGACGAAGGAACCCCAGGCTACCTGGACGAGTCATCCTCCAAGACCAACCGGATGCAATTCAACGGGCAGACAACGGCTCCCTTTTCTTGTTTCTTGAGCAGATTGCTGGGCTGTATGATTATTTTCTCATTAATTATATCAACACGCCTGCATAACATCGAAAACATTATGTTCGTAGTCTTAAAACTTGGTTGTCATTTTAATAGGTCAAAATGAACCTACCCCCCGTTTTTGACGCCATTGAAGCACAAGCTGATGAAATATTTACGCCGCGGCCAATCAAAGATAACCCTATCCAAATGAACTAGATCCAATTGCGGATACGTAGATGGGTAGGTGCTAAAACGTATTACTTGCGCAACATCTTCTATGATTGGCCCAATGACAAATGTGTTGAGATTATTCGGAACATCAAAGATTCAAAGGTAGCATGGCAAAAGAGTCAAAGTCTTGGTCGACGAAATAGTACTCCCGCAGCGGGTGGCATATTATAGGGAAGCTCAGCTCGATATACCGATGACCTCTATGTTTAGTGCGATGGACGAATCATACGCTGGCTGGTTGGCACTTCCTGATGAGGCAGGACTCAAGGTTTTCAAGGTGGAATAAGTGTACACCAGTAAGTATCTAGGTTGATGTATTTCTCGAAGCTCCAAGGTTCCTTAGGGTCCAATTCAGTTCTTGGTTTATTGAACGAGTTAAGGCAAATGTACTAAGTCGTATGGATATCTGTAATCCTCATCATAAATGTCTGCTCTTTGAACGATTCTTTAGTGGAGACTCACTCCTTAAATTAGGGGCTGATGGGATAAAATAGGAGGCGTAATAACATTAGAATAAGAGTTACATAACAAGGACTCATTAATATTACAATACAAATGCTTTGACTGACCGCTTATTGTTTCATTGCAGGTGCAATGAAGGGTCAAATTTTGTTAAACGACCTTGAAAATGCTTACCAAACAATTTTGTTTTGCAACCATGGATGTCACTTAGCGATATCTTCACCAACATAAATTATGAGAATAACCAATCTGTTTATTGTTTTATACAACTGCCCAGGCCTAGTTTACCATGCTAAAATCGTATAATCTATTCAGATATAAATGGCCAGAACACATTGGAGTTGAAATATAGTAAAATCAATATTGTTGGTTAGTCGCAAAGTACGTACAACACTTAAATGTGTAGCCCTTGTGAATGAGTAGGTAGCCTATTCTCGTTAAAGGAATTAGAGTCCATAACTGTTCGTTGAGCATTTCCCTAATCGGCAAATATTAACCTAGTTATTAATGGCAATAATATAATGGCACGGAGGGGAGATGAATAGTATCTGTTGGATTCAAATCGTGACTCTGTCCACTGTGGTATAACGCTTGAAGTCATGATTTAAACCAATGGAAAAATTGAGAATCTTAGCAATATATCGTGACTTCAAAACCGCAACTCGTTGATGCAAGCCCATCCTCTAGAAACCTCTGATGCCGAAGAATTTAGGATTATCACTATGATTGGTATTGCAAACATAGAGTATAACTAGCTAGTTTCTCAGTAACAAGATATGAGCTCATTCTGGACAGTTAGTAACAATGATGATTTGTACCAGACTTAGATAGACTTTACCTCTGTGAGCTCTCTGGGCGTTGATATCGAGTAATTGTCGTTCCTGACCTTTACATAACGTTAGAAATAACACGGACTATCAGAGCAGTTTGGGTTTTAAGTTTACCTTGACTTTGTAATTGTCTTTGAAGTTCTTTCGCAATAGTTTGATGAGCTTCTCCGGGTTGACGAGACAGCCGGAAACTTTGTATCTGGTTATGCGCGTTGTTGCACAATATATCTCTCCACTTTCGACTGGGTTGCTTTCAGGGGCATCATTTGACGTTAATATTGGCATTGGTTCCAAGAATAGTGCCATTTTGAAGAGAAAATAGGCGAGAAAATCGAAGTGTAGCGGTGAAAGGGGATTTTCTTTCATGAAGTTTTTAACTTGTATGCCATTATTTCTTCTGCCTTTTTCTTTTCGCCATCGGATGCTGCACTCATCCCTTTATATTTGTTGGGAAAATGGGAATAAGCGATGTGAAGCTTACCTAATAAGATATCGTGTTTAACCCTATGCCACACAAAAAAAGAAAAGTTCAGTGATTGGTAAAATAAAGCAATCTCTTGGGCCTATATATATGTCACAATTGCTTTTGATTTCAATATGATATTCCAATATTGGTATCGTGGCTACCTTGCCTCTGAACTTGCGGGTTTGAAAATGGTTCGCAACTAATAAGATGCCTACATGTGGCTTTTAATCTGCCTCACCATTTGCCCCCCCAAGGCAGACTCGATAGCTTTTGAGGCGGTGGAGAGAATGGCGCCATGTCAGACGATAGCGAAGTGCATCCATTATGTATCGACGCTGTGTAACACACCTCGTCCGGTTCTGGTAGTGGCTCAGCCTATCTCCAAGAGCGCCAAGAACAAGTGGTAATGTACGATTCGTGGATTTCTTATATGGTGTTGCTAAGAAGATGTTGGAGGAGTTAGGTACCTAGGTAGGTTTTGTTTCTTTTACCATTGACAATTTTGAAGCATTCTTAATAATATCTTGAAGTTGTTTAATAGTGGATTACGGATAAACTATACCGAAGCCCCCTTAGAGTCCGAATGTGCACTTCTCACCTCAGCTTGATGTCGTACGCACACAATACTCTATCTTGGTAGGGAAACATGGCCTTTCTTAGGAGTGTTCTCGTAACATGACGTAGTAATGATCATGTCGGCTAAAGTGGAAAAAGAAAAAGAAAATCAAATTCGTGCACATGGTGTGTAGGACGGCTTCCTTCCTCACCCTCTTCCGAAATAAAATCTATCAGTACCTTATCTGTTTGGAATATGGCGTGTATATACACATCACAATGCCAGTGCCTCAAAATGGGCGTTACCTAGGTAGGTAAGCATATATCTAGGGAATACCGAGACCTGTTACTTCGGCGTCGGATTTTCTCTTTTTCTACTTACTACCCTGTATCATTGATTGCAAGGATTAGTCAAGGTAAGATTGAGTATCATAAGGCTACGAGGGCTATGAAAGCTGAAGACTACGAGTATTACCAAGTATGCCCCTCTACATACGGATAGCGAGTGTGAACTGCTGCTTACTGGTACGTAGTCTGGTTGCCTTGCCATGAGAAAGGATGGATATAGAGGTTGCCTATTTTTGAATCCAAGTGCAATATGTGTATAAATAGAAGACATGTTTGTTGCGGTTTTACGGTCCTGGGGCGTGGTAATTTCGATTCCCATGATAAGGAATAAGATTTTGCCAATTGTCTACGCAAAATGTATTAGTATGAATAATTATATATTACACCTATCAAGAATTTATATTCCTCGATTCAGTCGTCTGTATCATTGTAAAGGCCCAATAAAACACTCACATCTATGCCTGCGGTATGTAAACCATAATATTATCCATATGCTGTTGAGTCCGCAGAATCTGATAATATATTACCCCTTAGATGGCCCAACCAAACGGCAGGCAATCCAATAATAACTACAAAATTCTCCATCGGCCATGCTATGATCGTGGTGATCTTTTACGGCACAAGGCTCAAAATGGTTGCAGTCCATTAGTTGGGAACCCGAAAGAAAATCCTCCACAAGATTACGAGAGTCTATACAGTGCTTTATGGGAAGAACTAGTCCAAATTTCCGACAATGAAACCAGTTGTTTCATACCATTCGATGTCCTTCAGTTAGCTAAGAATCCCAAGCTCGTTGAATTGACCCTCAAAGAAGAAAAGTACGGTATTTCGGAGACCGATATTTCTAAATTACGAGATGCGATCTGCTCAAACGAAGCCATCAAAGGCACACGGGAATTGTATAGAATATTTTCCATCCTAGTTATGAATGGGCAGGCTGGGTCTATTATCAAGTTCGTCGAACAAGGCGTTGATGACTCTCATCTTCCCTTTCCCAGTATAAAACGACGACGAGGTGAAATCCAGATTGACCGGTCTAAGCTCAAATATCAACACCCACAAGTCAAGGATGAAGTACTGAAGATTATTTTTGAGGATGAGGCTCACTGGGGGTATGATGGCCTAAGTAATTTCAATACTCGGCAATGGTGGGCTATCGCGCCATTCTTCAGCCGAGAAGAGAAAATAATCCCTCACTATGTCTTGGAAAGTGGCGATGTCTTTCCTTTCATCGAGAAGAAGCGTGATCCATTTCCTCAGATTGAAGTGGATACGCAGGATGGAGGCAAATCTGTGAACCAAGAGATATGGGCGAAAGAAGGAGGGTTTAGCGACGTTAGTATGGTCAAGATCCATCCATCGCACTGCGACTTCGGGAAATATGAGGTACGTTTATAACAGCCACACTCCGAAACCTGATGTCAACTGACTCCAAGCAGTACAGCAATGGTTCAAATTCATACGCCCTGAAACGTCTGAAATCACGAAATGCCAATGAGTTCAACTTAGAGGTCGACGCTCTCAGAAAATACAATCATGGCATTGATAAGCACTTGATCCCGCTCCTGGCGACAATCGAGAAGGAGGATGAGTCGTCAAAATACTACTTGCTATTCCCGAAGGCAAATGGCGACTTGCATCACTTCTGGATGATTCACTTTGATATGAACACCGACACTTCGTATCTGAAATGGATGGCTCGACAATGCCTTGGCATAACGAAAGCGCTTTCGATGCTCCACCAGGACCAAGATGATGACAAGAATGAGGATTATCCAATTTACGGTCGCCATGGGGACATAAAAGCGGCAAATATCCTTTGGTTCGCTAAACCTGACAGCGATGGTCCCTCGAGCTGGCAATTAGTTCTGTCAGATTTCGGCTTAATGCGATTTCACCGATTCATGTCGAGATCCATTGAAACTGCACGCAATCTCAAGAAGACTATCACATACCAAGCACCAGAGTTTGACATCGCGAAGATCTCCAGGAAATCAGACATATGGGCACTCGGATGTACATTCTTGGAATTCATTACGTGTTGCCTTTTAGGGTACCAGGCAGTCAGTGAGGACTTCCCCAGTGATCGTGGAGAGTACGACGAACGCCTCAAGTTCGATGCTGATAAATTCTATCGAACTATTCGCAAAGTTGCCAAAGACGGACAGTCAGTGGAGTTATCGGCGGAGTTGAAACCACAAGTCCGTGACTGGGTTTCTAACCTCCACCAACGCCCGGAATGCTCTCAATATCTACACGATTTCCTTTACCTCATCGAGAACGAGATGCTACGTATTAATCGAGACCAGCGCCCATCAGCGTCCCAGGTTGTGGAAAAGCTACAGGAACTCCTCGAGAAATGGGACAATGGAACCTATTTCAGTGGACATTCTAACGGACAGGAAAATGGAAAATTGTGAGACCTTCAGACGCCAACTACGTTGCATACATTTCAGCGGCATGTTGATGAGTATTTTATTGACACTATCTCTATTTATCTGGAATGGGTGGTTGGGGGTAAATTGTAATAGAAAAAAGGTGCGCCCGCGGCGGTATTTGGGTTCAATTGGAGTTGGTTGGCGTTAAATTAAAAGGGGTATTTTACCAGGTATTCAAATAGAACAACTTGGGAATTACTATACCGGAACCCTCTCGAGCAAGTAGACCTGTATTGTATTATATCTACCGAGGTATTGATGTCCCAAGACCTGACCAACCATTTGTACTCATATCAATAATGCCTGTGCGCTTCCTTCTCGAGTTTAGATGCATCCTCCTTGAAGTACATTATTAGGATCTCTTAGCTACCTAGTTAGAATGTGAACTCGCTGGGTGCTTGCTTACCTTGTTCAGCTTCCTCCATGCCCATACGACCCAACAACCATTGCGATACTTGGAATAATCAGTTATCTCAATTGGGGGAATACTAAAGGATACCTACCTAGGTAGGTAGGTACGTACTTTAAGTGCATATCTGTCGGTCCCAAGAATATTGTCTAAACCCTTCATAACATCTTCGCCGTCGTTATAAGTAGATGCGATGACTGAACTGACCCAGTCCGGGGGATATTTGGATTTCGTTGTGCTGATCCCAGACATGGCTGTTGATATACGTGATTGTTTCAGAAGAAAGGCAGATTGCGAGGTTGACTTTCTACATGTGGTGAGTTGCCAGGCATTTTTCTCTTGCCAGGCATTTGTCTCTTCCTTGAGGCATCTATATGAAAGGCTAATTACAAGATTCCAACTTCCAAAGTGAGATCGAGGGGGCATTTCTGTATCTCAATACTACCTTGAATCACGTATGCACCACATGATTTTATGCATTGCCGCTATTGACGCGGGATGTGTTAGTGGCTTGCTCCAAATATCTAGTGAGGGCACGATTGGGCATTTCTTAGCTTAAGACGGACCGGAAGCACGATGCGAGACATCCCCAAACCCATCAGCTTATGGCTTGGTGATATCAACGCATTGCTGCCCGACAAATTAAACAACTGCCGAGCACACCTACCAGGAATATCTGAGGCTCTTCGGGATCTGATGGAGTATCTTGTTCCAAAAAGGCGACGCATCTGGAATACTCGGGGGCCAAGAATAGTGTCACACTTCAATGTGCACTTCATTGTTCAACGTGGTGTCTAAGATTAACCAAATATACTAGAGTCAGTACTGGGAAACCGAAACTCCGTTTCATTATAAACCAAAGCGTCGGGACAGTTAGTATGGGCTTGCCACGTGCTGAGGGGTTCTTGAATGATACAGATTTTGAGTATTTCAGATATCAGCCTAGACCGTTCAAGATCGTGAGGAAGTTAAGTTCCGAAGAGGTACTAATATATCCTCATACAACACATTCTGTTATTTTACTCTATATGCTGAGTTTTACTGCGTTGCCAGGAGCCCAAATCCTGGAAGATCGAGTCTCCTGCAACATTGAAAAGATGGATGGCAGAGGTTTGACAACCAATCCAGCGCGCTTTATCCAGCTCATAGTTTTTAGAACAGAGACTTGATAAGTCATGTCTGTCGGGATGGAGCATTCGCCATGTAAGTCTCCGTTACTTGGAAGTCAACGTAATGAAAGACTAACATAAAGCTACTAGCCTCTTCAGCCGTGATAGCAAAGCGCGCTACTCACATCCTTCCTACCTCCCAGTCACTAAGGGTGCGTTTCACCAACTGGCCGAACTATTCCATATCCATCGTAAAATCGTTCGAACTATCAGTCGAGGCATCACATACTTTTCTCTCGTGCATCTTAGCCAGGATGGTTCTAGCGGCCACACCATAGGTAAGCCCCCTTTAACCATGAACTCGACGTAATATCACATATAAGTAACAACATTACAAGCGTGTACTGCAAGAATGAGTTCAGCTTGGCCAGATAATGACATTGCGGTGTCCTCGACATACCTGACTCACAGAAATCTCAACTTTTTGGTCTTCTACGGTTGCAGCGAAGAACAATCGTCCGATATTGAAAGGCGTCTGGCCGAAGCGGGAAATGCTATTTACCACCCTATTCTAGCTTCATGCATATTGGTGGAACTTGACCGAGCTCGTCTAGGGCAAATGGTAAAGTCAGCCGTTAGTCAATATGTCGAGGAAATGGAAACGATAAAACACATATCATGTAATCCGAAGACAAGGACAGACCATGATAGTCGAGGCATTGAAGAGCTATCAGATCTTTTCAATAAGGCTGGGGAGTTGGCTAAGGGTATTCGAAAAGTGAAACGCCAGATTTCTGACATATGCAAACATATTCACGAGCCCCCATTTTCGACCGCTGGAGCTCTATTGCGTGAACGCCTTATTGAAATTGATGAGGAATATAATGAGAAGCTCGATGAATGCCTTATGATACCTGATGGATTAAAATTCATAGCACAGATGGTAAGGCGACCCCTTTTTTTTCAGGGGTGAATATGGCGAAGCTGACTTTTGGGACAACTCGACAGGCGGCAGACAATGCCAACATTCAGATAGCCATTGAGTCGCGGCAAGAGAATTCTCAAATGAGACTGATAGCAATGGTGACCATGGTGTATCTTCCGCTGACATCAGTTGCGGTTAGTATATCACCCATCTCTGATGTCTTTATGTACTAACGTATCCAGTCCATCTTCTCAATGGGGGTCTTCAACTGGGGTGCTACTACGGAGCAGTCGGTCTTGACGTTTTACTTCTGGGTGTATGTAGCCATTGGAGGTGGCCTCACGGTTTTGACTGTTGGGCTATGGTGGGCGTGGACTCGAACACGGCATCGGTTATATGACGCAGAAGCTGACGCTGGGAAGTCGGAGTGAAAGTAGTTTTCAATTGTACATAGGAGAGAGGCAATCTTTTTAGGAGAGCGTACGTGAGACATAGCAGACAAAGGGGCATCATCTGCATGTATACACCGATTTCTAACATCTATCTGTATAGCTCTACGAGCAACAATATTATTGTTATCTCATAACTAGGTTAGTATGGTGACTGTGAAAATTTAGTAAGATCTCAACCCCTTCATATTTGTGTTTCTTCTCTATTCTCTCCTCTCCTAGCTCTCCGACGAGAAGAAGCGCCGAGGAAAGCCGCGCAATAATGTAGTTGGCATGGTCAAACTGCTGCAACTTCCAGGCCTCAAAGACGGCGAAGAGATCGAGAGGCATGTCTTGATGGTGGCGGGTGTTGCTGATGGCGGCCACGTCCTGTTCCGTCCATTGGGGTTTGGGACCGCGTTTCGTTGGTGTCGAGGCATTCAGACGATCTGGCGCCGGTAGAATGCCCGTAATACTAGCAGGCGTTCCATCCGAGACAGCGGTGCGGTGCCTGCCGGCGACCCGTGGAGACTGAACGACTGCTGGTGCGCCGTAACGTAAATCCGGACGGGGAGGTTTATCGTGTGGAATGTGTGGCAGAGTCGAGTCGGCTCTTCGAGGCACGGGATCGCATTACCTTACCCATGATGGCCACAGCTAACATTTAATATGCCTTGATACAACTCGGCACTGGTGTCATTGACTCGTGTGAGCTGCCGCCAGGGTTTGTAGAAGGAAATTTGAACAGGAACCTGGCGTACACCAACATGGGGCCAAGCTCATTTGAAAGTACGTGGGAAACGAGGTGCTCTTGCTGCCTCCTAAAGCACTCATGAACATAGCCGCAGGAGGTGATGAAATTGCCAGGCACGCTTATCAAGTCTAGTTGGAATAATAGAACTTGTTCGATCAGTTCAGGAACTAGAGCGCCAAGATGGCAAGGTCTTTGGTCCGGTATCTAGATATTGTTACCATTATATTTGCCATATAGCTCAAAGAGATGATAGAGCATAAGGAGTTCATTGTTACAAACGACCTTTTACTTCCTTTATTACCTTACCCAGGCTATCCGATAGCTTACTCCGAAGAGAGGAAATGCCAAGGCATTATTGGGCTTCATGTCAAGCTCGAAGGCGATGACTCAACGTACGGCCTAACTTGTCGCCATGTCGTGAACGGAGATCGACTGGAGAAAGATCATTACAAGTTCTCGCCGGAGTCTGATATGGATATCACATTCGCCGATCCAATTGAGTGGGTGTTTGGTGACATAGAGGAGTTCACATCTAAAAAGGTTGAATTAGTCAACCAGTGTAGATGGTGTCAAAGGGAACAGGGCATATAAACTACCGATGCATGAGAGGGTTAGAGGCAGAAATAGATGTACGCGTTGAAGAAGAGAAGTACTACCTACAATTTTTGGAGCAGTAGGATCATCGTGGGGTGCCCTCAGCTCACGCCCCGCCCTACTACCCTCCCTTCCCACCACGGTTACGCATTGCGCTTGAGAATAGACTAGGTAGATAAATATATTCTTATCCTTAAAGTCACGAAAAGGGTTCATAGTAAAATGGCTTGCAATATAAGTGGTTGATCACCCTATACCCTGGTCCAAGTGCAATGAAGATGTCAGCAGCATCTCATTGCCTCGCTGCTTACGCCCCCACCAATCAGCTGAAATAACCCGTCAGACTCGTCGCAAGTTGGCGAGAAGAAAAGTGACCGGCGGTAGGAAAACTTGCTCAGTCTTGACTGTCATCAAAGATTGAAACCTAATAAATCCACTCGATTACGGCGCCGGTTTCGTAACCGGAATGTGCAAATCTCGACATTTGTATCCCACCAGTGGTATCCAGCAATGCGACCGTTAGCCGACGATACGAGTACGACTAGGAGCTCCAGCAACAAGGGAAGTGATCCGCCACAGAGCACACCAACTAGAACCTCGGATAACCTCACTGAAATCCCGAAACTTTCTAAGCAGGGTCTGGATAATCGTTCCTATGAACTCACAGTTGGAGACTTGGGCTCATCGAATGATGCCTACACCAAGTACCTCCGAAAGCTGACCAGCGTAGAGTTCCCTACTCTCCAAGTCGTCCTCGACTTCTTGGATAGACCGAGAAAACCAACAAGTTGCGAGGGAGAACCTGCCTGCGCCCGATGCCATTACTTTCGAGCCTCCTTGCTTGGTTGTTTTCCAGGCCCCTCGACGCAGCCGTGTAAGAAACTTTGGTCCTCCGAGGAACACCATACTATGCCGCCGAATAACTCTGTTGAGGACCTTCTTGGTGTCATGGTGCAACTCGGCAGTACAGCTCAAAAATCAAAGCCAGAAAGACTTATTTTGCTCGTTGAGGATCTGAAACCATGTGGACTAAAAGTTGCGATTCCCTGCTCTTTCTTATAATCTCAGAAATCATTGACTATGATGCAGTTTCTTGGGGCATTCCTAGACATTGATCCGCGAGCTTTTGAACGCCTGTTAAATTTCCGGCGGGAGTTCACAAATGAGATTAGTGATGTCAACGTTCTGGGTTACAGTCAAGGCTATTATTACAGAGACCCTAACGGGGGCAAAGTTTCACGGAATTTCAAGGATGACTTGCTCGCCACCGGCTTCTCAAATGGAAAGGCACGGCGGTGGTGGACCGACATTGTCGCTCACGAGCAGCGCGTTGTTGTCGCGCAGACCGCTGAGAAATCCTTGGTTCGGCTGCCAGTTGGTGCGTCTAGAAAATGGGAACTGTTTGCTTAACAGAGCAATACTTACAAGCCTTATAGATGCCGTTTTTCTTTACCCTCTCCCAAAAGCGAAGGAACTTAAGTTCCACTCAAAGACTCTACACGGTCTTGCCACGCAGTTCAAGCTGCAGCCAATACAGCCTTCCCAAGGGGTTACGCTGTTCCACGAGTACTGGAACGAAAGCCGACCCATCGGGTCTGATCCCAACACCGCCGACAATCTAGGTGCGATGGAGTCAAAAATCCAAGCAGCAATCATGAACCCAGAGATACCTTACAGTTCAAAAAGTTTTGCAGGCGCTGCTGAGTTTGTCGTCGAGAAATGGTCAAGCCTCGCAAACCGAGTCCAGGAAGCAATATCTGAGACCAACGCGCCAGACCTGGCAGATCTCGACCTCATTCGTACAATGACGAGACGCAGGCACCTATTCTCTGAGGCTAAGCGGACCCTCGAGTTAGTGCGCGAGAGTTTGAACGAGCCCTGCCTGAAAGAAGCAAAGGCATCCGTGGAAAAGGTCCAGCAAAAGATCAACCAATGGATCGCAGAGCTCGAAGGCGTCTTATCTCATACGACCAGCGCTCTCAACCTGCAGGAGGTGGAGAGGGCCATGTTGCAATCGACTCGGACTACACAGCTGACGATCCTGGCCTTCGTTTTCATCCCGATCTCTGCTGTCTCTTCGGGCTTCGGGATGAATGTGGACGTCTTACAGGACAGCCCGCCCATATGGTGGTTTTTTGTCGTAAGCGGTGCAGTCGCCATCCTGACCTTCCTGTACGCGACGTTCTTTAGACACGTAAATAAGGCGCTCGACAACGCGTTCGTCGGGGTGGGGCTTATCACTGCCGCACTGGCGGTTGATGCGGCCGTCATCATTGTAAAACTGGTAGTCCTTGTATTCATGTTGGCGCCATTGGTCGTGGTGCTCTCATTCGCCGTCCCCATTACCGCCCTTGTTTTCGCCATCTGTACGCCTTTCCTGGCGTATGAGGGCATCCGTTGGGTGTTTCGTAGCATGGCAGGTCCTGCTTCAAAGCCGAATAGGGATTCAACCAGTGGGATTGAGGGCTTTGAATTCGTGTGGGAATTTATCTTGGCGCCGTTTGTGGTGTTGCCTATGCAGAAATGGTGGAATATGTCGATGACGGTCATGGACTTCTCGCCACCGACTCTAGACATAAGGAGAGCCTGGCGAAAAGGTAGACGGGTGCCGAAGCCGTACACGAGGGAAGAAGACTATCCCGAGTGCATTGTGATGTGATAATAAGGTAGTGACGCATCTTCTTGACTGCCTATCATATTCTATTATCTCTTGAAATATAGCGATAGACAATGTAGTGCGAAGGGTTATTACATATGGAGAATTTAAATTGCTCCAAAAATAGAACGGTCAGGACGGCGTGGCTACCTAGGTAGAGCGCTACGACCAGCGCTACGGGTTGAGCGTAGGGCACTCAAGCCACCCTCATCATACACTCAGGTAGGCCTTCCACCAACTTCAACTCTCTCGCCCTCCCTCCCTCATCCAAATTGACCTCCTAAACCCCCTCTAGGAATCTAAAGGGGGATATGATAAGAGAACTCCAGGTGAGCTACTACTTTAACAATTTATCATACAATACCTACCTAGGTAGACCAACCTCTCATTTTACAACTGCCATCTTTACTCTTTTTATGTTTTCTGACCTGACGGATTTGGGAAACCCTCCGGTAACCTCGGGGCGCTTGCGATTATATACTCGCGACGCCCATAAATTTACCTGAGGGCGTAGTTCATTACGATTCGTCCCATTCGTCAGGGAATGTTTTGAATTTTGACCAGCGGCCAAAGGCTCATTCGGGAGATGAGCCATGAACTTGACCAAAGACCGACGACGTTAATGAAAAGTGACAGCGCTGTAGTTGGGCCCCACGGTGGTTTGGCCTATATCTGAAATCGTGAAGTTTGGCGCCACGGCCGCACCAGAGCCTTCCGAAGACACGCCTACACCATGGTGGTGATTTTAAGGGCTCTCGGTGAATTTGCGTTTAATCGTACCCTTGGATTAAACTGAGACCCATTCCGCGAGCATGATCGTACCTAGTAGAATTACGGCGAGGATTGGTGAGTGGCTGCTACGGCCATTCGGCGCATCCTCTAGTCTTTGGTGCAGGTGATAATTATCAACTAAGAATAGCCAAAGCCCTCACCCAATGATTATTACTGTGGCCTTGACCGACGTCTCATCCAAATTCTGTGATGGCGCCATCGAACGTATCCTGCAAACTAAATGCAGTGCCCATTTCACTACTGGAGCCTGGCCATTGCGAAGCCGCGATGAGATACTCGGCGAACTCGAAAGGTTCATCCGGAAAGATGCTAGTAGGCTCCTCAGCCCGCCAGGCCGTCGTGGAGAAAGGCATATGCTGCTTCAAGGCATTGATCTCGATGCCCAACGTCGGTTGGCTAGTGCTTCCCTGGTCTCTTGACACCAACCATTTCAACGTTGCCGCCGAGAGGGACTCGAACGCGTCTCTGCACCCACTTGCATCAGGGAACCGTTCTGCCAAGGCCGTGAGGGTGCTTGCACAATCTTGTGCAGCCGTCATTACATCAATGAAGCGCGCTTTATCTCGAACTTCTGGAGACTCCCAAAGGCAATACACCATGATTAAGCCTGCGAGGAAGAGGCTGTGAATACATTGCCATATGACGTATATTCTTCCGTCTCTTTGCAAAGTTTTGATCGCTTTGATTTGCTGGCAAGCTGCGTCGAAACACGTTTGCAATGACTCCGTTGTGGGATGCGGAACGAGTGGGTTGGGTCGATGAAGCAACAATATCGCGTTGAACCACATTGCATCCCACCAGCATTTTTGCGAGTAAGTGCTATCGGGATCTGCCTTAGATATATCTGGTATCTCATCTTTCCAGGCGTAGAGTCGCGGCAGGACATCGCGAAACCATAACGGATAATTGGCACGGGGGTAAGCTAGTGTTGCTCCTTGGAGTTGGTGATATAAGACATGTTTAATCTCGGACTCGAGCTTATAAAGAGCAATAATGTGATTAGCCATGCGTTGGGCATGGATCTCCGTCGCAGTCACATTCTGTGCGGAATAGGGATCCGGACACCCAACGCTGATGCTCTGGTCAGCGATACCGAAGGGTCGCCCTAGGGTGATTGTGAGAATGCGATCAAATCGGTAGGTCGCCCAGAATAATCTCCGTCTTTCATCGAGTTCCGCTTGTGGCATAGATAGGATGACCTCGGTTTCCCAATGTAAGCCGAGGTCGACACATAGTCGTAGCGCGATGCCAGTCAATTGCCATAAACTCCCCTTGCTAGGGTTTAAGGCGATATACTGGGCTAAAAGTAACACCACTGTTAGAGTCTCGAGATCGCTAGATGAATATGAAAGGAGCTTATCGACACATCGAATCGCCGAGTTGAAACATCCTTCGCTTTGGGGAGGCCTGGCGCCACCGGGTACCGGTAAACTGCAGAGACCAACAGCGAAAACTATATAAGCGATGAAGAGATCTCGCTCATCGACTCCAGAGAAGTCAGGTCGACAGGATTCAAATGCGCCGTACACGCGCTCCAGGACTTGGTTTACTTTCGATCTCGTCAGTATTGGTACATGCGGTGTCCGATGTCGGAAATAAACATCCGCAATATGCTGGGCTGCGTGGCGGGGAGGAAGTGATGAAGAGATGATAGGTGGCGGCGCGGTGATTCGAAGCGAATTCCTTGAGCTGCTTGGAGACGTTGGTATCGCGACATCGGTTTTCACGCAAGCAAGGACCATCTTAGCGAACGTAACTCCGCTACTCGTCCCCATGAATTTCGGTTGGCTGCTACTCTCCAGCATGACTAAGCCCATTGACTTGACGACCTCCTGAGGATCCGATGTGGTTGATTGCACCGTTGAGGCGCCAATGGGAGAACTAGTGCTTTGGTGGTCATCTTGACTGGCTGAAGTTGGGCTAGATTTGATGGTCGTGGATACGCTCTGTCTCCTAAGACTTTCGATTTCAGATTTGAGCTGCTTAACTTCTGCCTCGAGGATTGACACGTAATTACGTGGGACCTCAGTCTGCTTCTCGCTGTCGTAGGCCAGACAGGCAACCTGAGCAGTCTCACAGCTTGAGCATTTCGGATAGCGAAGATCACACTGAGAAGGTCAACTGGTGTATCTACGGGCGTCAGTTATATTGTATGCAGGCTTACCCTTTGTTTCCTCCTACGACACCTCACACAGGCGTTTGTGCTTCTACTAAGCCTAGCTGACAATGCTCTGCTCGGACTACGAGGAGTCAAAGGATCACCCATGGTGAGATCATCAAAAGAACCACTCCGATCTAGATCTTGGTACCATTTCTGACGTCCGATGAATTGACAAAGCAAAGTTACCTGGCCGATTTCGAAGTTGCTAATATTCCGTAAGCGTCGTAAATAACCCGTTGACTCCTTATCAGACATAGGCCAGAGCCGGTGGATCCGTGGGGCAGCATCGCTTATATCCGTCTGCGTATCTTGTAAAAAGGGGGTCCCGTAGTTTTCGGTCGGGTTGAGCCGACTAGAGTAGGATCCTAGTATCCGTCGCCCGAAGAGTCATTCACATGCATATTAGGATGCGATCGAGTGAAATAAAAGGCTGTTGAAGTGGTAAAGATTCGAAATAACATTTCGAAAGGCTCTATTTAGTCAAAAATTACAACCATTATGACAAATCCTGCAACAGGGCCCAAAATCGACATCTTCATCGATGTGAGTATTCGTACAGCTAAGAAACGTTGCTAGTGTCCCCCAACTAACGAGTTAGCGCGGAGGTACTTTCACGGATTGCATTGGCATCCCTCAAAACGGCGACAGGGATGACATTGTGATCAAACTGCTTTCAGTCGACCCAGCCAATTATGAAGATGCACCTACGGAGGGTATCCGCCGGATCCTGGAACTATTCACAGGACAGTCATATCCAAGAGGTGTCAAACTTAGCTCGGAATCTATTGGTGTTATACGAATGGGAACGTGAGAATCTCTAAAATCGCGAGGTTATTATAATTCTAAAACTTCATTAGGACGGTAGCTACCAATGCACTGCTCGAAAGAAAAGGGGAAAATTCCGCTCTTGTAATCACTAAAGGCTTCCGCGATGCGTTGGAAATTGGCTATCAGGCTAGGCCCAAGCTCTTCGACCTCGCTATCAATAAGCCAGATGTACTTTATTCGGAAGTTATCGAGGTCGAGGAGAGGGTGACTATGGAAGACTCGACTAAAGACCCTTTTCATGGCAATATTGATGTCAAGTCTGATCCAGCATTAAGAGTTGGCCAAAGTGGAGATATAATCCGCATTCTCACGCCGCTCGACATCGAGAGTACAAGAAAATCACTTCAAGGTCTCTTCAAAAAGGGTTACAGAAGCATATGCATCTGCTTGGTACATAGCTATAGTTTCCCCGACCATGAGAATGCAATTCATGACCTTGCGATGGACATAGGTTTCACCAGCATATCAGCATCAGCAAGTCTCATCCCGATGATAAAGTTAATATCACGCGGTATGAGCGCTACAGCAGATGCGTACCTTACCCCTGAAATCAAGAGATACATCTCAAATTTCAGGCGCGGTTTTGAGGATGGGCTCGAGACTACAAGATGTCAATTCATGCAAAGTGACGGTGGTCTCGTTGATGTGGAGAGGTTCTCGGGTCTACGTGCTATATTATCCGGACCTGCCGGTGGTGTCGTTGGGTATGCCAAAACTTCATGGCATCCCGATGATAACATACCGGTTATTGGATTCGATATGGGAGGTACATCAACGGATGTCAGCCGCTATGCTGGCAACCTTGGTCATGTGTTTGAAACTACGACTGCTGGCGTCACAATTCAATCTCCACAGCTCGATATTAATACAGTCGCGTCTGGTGGAGGTAGTATTCTTGGTTGGAAGAACGGGTTATTCACGGTCGGACCCGAGAGCGCTTCAGCTCACCCCGGTCCGGCCTGTTATAGAAAAGGGGGGCCATTGACACTGACAGATGCGAACCTATTCCTAGGCCGGCTTCTTCCACAGTACTTTCCTGCTATCTTTGGACCTGACGAAAATCTCCCTCTCGACTATGAAGTTACGAGACATGAATTTTTAGAGCTCACTAACTCTATCAATGCGGAATCAGTAACTCCAAAGACCCCAGAAGAAGTCGCACTCGGGTTTCTTGCTGTTGCCAATGAAGCTATGTGTCGCCCAATTCGTGCTTTAACTGAAGGCAAAGGACATCATACATCCGCTCATCGACTTGCAGTATTTGGAGGAGCTGGCGGACAACATGCCGCATCTATTGCCCGAAACTTGGGGATTGGCACCGTACTTATCCATAAACACTCTAGCATACTTTCAGCATACGGAATGGCCCTTGCGAACCTCGTGGAAGAAGTTCAGGAACCCTCGTCTTTAGTTTTGGAGCCATCATCGGCCGCAGAAATTTTCGGAAGGTTCGAGGCTCTGAAGGAGCGTTCCATACGGGGTCTTCTACAGCAAGGTGTTTCTTCTACGAAACATGTTGAAACCCAAAAATTCTTGAATCTTCGCTATGAAGGCACCGACACACAAATGATGGTTTCATTGCCACAGGATGGTGACTTCAAAAAAGCCTTCGAGGAACTCCATAAACAGGAGTTCTCCTTCTTATTACCGTCGCGCAGCATCGTTGTTGATGACATTCGGGTTCGGGGTATCGCGAAAGAATTTGACCGACAGTCACATAACGTCTATAAAGAACTGAATGAAACGGAGACACGGTTAAACCCATCCTACGAGAAATTCACACGGACCTATTTTGCTAATGTTGGGTGGGTCGATACCCCTATTTATCTACTTGAGAACTTCCAACCAGGAGATCAAGTCGAGGGTCCTGGAATGATTATCGACAACACTCAGACGATAGTAGTGACACCATTTTCAACTGCTAAAGTCTTATCTGAGCATATAATCCTCAATGTCGGCTCCCAGAATCATTCATTTCCACCGCAGTCTCTGTCATTGACGGATCCGGATCCAGTTCAATTATCCATCTTTGGTTACCGTAGGAACTTATAAGATAATATTTACTTGTTTCTATCCTGCTAATGGTTTGATAGGTTTCATGTCCATCGCTGAGCAAATGGGAAGGACGTTACAGAAAACAGCCGTAAGCATCAACATTAAAGAAAGGTAAAATCTTCTAGACTCTTTTCAAATATCGGTCTAACTCACTCTAGGCTTGACTTCTCTTGTGCGATATTCGGTCCTACAGGTGACCTAGTAGCTAACGCACCCCGTAAGTATTCTTATGATCCAAAATTATTGCTAGAGCTAATACTTCTAGACGTCCCTGTTCATCTTGGAAGTATGGCATACGCAGTGAAATACCAACATGAGCGATATGGTGCCACCCTTCAACCCGGTGATGTCCTCGTCTCAAATCATCCGATCGCTGGTGGAACACATCTCCCTGGTAAATGCAATAGTAACTACTGCATCTTCATCATATTGACTTTAAATAGATATCACCGTTATCACCCCAGTATTTGACCCTAGCAGTAGACGAATAATATTTTATACAGCTTCCAGGGGCCATCACAGGGATATTGGCGGGTTTGAAGGAATTTCGGGCAATGCTAATGCCACTGAGCTTTATCAAGAGGGTGCAAGAATTGTGTCATTTAGACTTGTCTCGGATGGCAAGTTTGACGAAGAAGGTATTACAAAGATACTTGAGGAGCCTGGTCGATATCCCGATTGTATCGGCACATCAAGTCTCTACGACAACCTCTCGGACTTGCGCGCTCAAGTAGCAGCAAATGCTAAGGGATCAAAACTTATAGAGAAGCTTTTTGGGGAATATGGACGTGAGGTCGTCCAGGTGAGTACTCCTTCATTGTAGTTAAGCCATGCCAAATTAGCGCTGACCGACCTGTTAGTTCTACATGGACCGCATCCAAGCAAACGCTGAAGTTGCGGTACGAAAATTCCTACAGAAGACATCAGAGAAGCTCGATGGGGAGAAGTTACAGGCCATTGACAGTCTCGACAATGGAACTCGCATACAGCTCGAAATCCGAATCAATCCCGACGGTAGTGCCATCTTCGACTTCACAGGTACTGGCCCTGAGGTCATTGGGAACAACAATGCGCCAAAGAGTATATGCTTGTCAGCGATCATCTATGCACTAAGATGCCTCATTAACGAGGATATCCCATTAAACCAGGGTTGTTTATCTTCAATCCAGGTCATCAATCCCGAGGGCAGCATCCTTAACCCTAGTGACCAAGCAGCTGTCTATGCCGGGAATACTCAGACAAGCCAACGCGTAGTTGATGTGATCCTAAGAGCATTCGATGTACGTATTTATTCTTTACCTTACTGGCAGCTTGTTAACATGCATGGAACAGGCATGCGCTGCTAGCCAAGGATGTATGAACAGTGTCGGGTTTTTCGGCGGTCGAAATAGAAAGCCAAGCGATGGATACAAGTTCGCATACGGCGAAACCATATGCGGCGGATCAGGAGCAGGTCCCGGTTGGAATGGTGCAAGGTGAGTACCACGCTACACCTCATGAGTAAGGGGAAAATCGCAGTGAATAATACTAAAAAGCCTTCCCGAAGTGCCATTCATTGTCATATGACAAATACTCGAATCTCGGACGTCGAGATTATGGAGAAACGGTATCCAATAATATTACGAGACTTTTCGCTTCGTCACGGCTCAGGTGGTCGGGGCCAGTATAAAGGAGGTGATGGTGTTGTTCGAGTCATCGAGTGTCGGGAACCTCTGACATTCTCAATGATATCCGAGCGGAGAGTGACTAGACCATACGGACTACACGGCGGTGAAGACGGTTCACCTGGGGAGAATCTCATACTTAGGAAGACTGGTGAGAAGGAACGATTAGTCAGTCTCGGTCCTCGTGGTATCGTGAAGTTGAAAGCTGGGGAAAGACTCATTATCAAGACCCCAGGTGGTGGTGGATGGGGAAGTTGTGATACGACAACATGAACGAATTTCCATATAGTAAGTTTCAGTAGGTATCTTACACATCTGCATCCTTATGAAAAAATGCTGGAATGCAATTAAACATTTGTTCTCAACACACATGTAGTATATGAACCCTAACCCTAACCCTAAGAATTGCCCCATTTCAGCGGCTTGGGTTCTCCCTAAACTGCCAGTCCTCTTTGGTTGCCATAGTTTGCTTCTTCCAATTTCTTGGTCCTGCTTCTCCCTGTTCCAATCCATTCTTTGGCCCATCCTCCTTAGTTCGCCATTTCCAGAGCCTTCCGTAAGCATTCTTCGCCTCCGGGCTCTCGACGATCTTGACCACCTCCCTACCGAGTATTGGAAGGAATTTAAAACCATGACCAGAGCCTCCCGAACAGACAAGCATACCATCATCATTAGGCACGCGATCTACTAGAAATCCATTATCTATACTATCAATGTACCAACAATTTCTACAACCAGTGATTCCAATCGCTGTAAGTTCTGGCATTGCCTCATTTACCACCTCCTTTATTGCATCGACAGCTTGTTTGGTGATAGCCGGGTCATACGGTTGCGGCCAATACCTCGTCTTTGGGATACTTATACGATGGTTCTTTCCTGTGACGGGATCCTTAATGTCTTCATAGTTAGTGTACTTGACACCGCGATAACCTATCTTGACTATCCCATCTTCTGTTCTAGGGAATCCTCCAATACCGTGGCCTTTCGACCAGCCTCCATACGCGAAAACTGGGAAGTTCTCGGGTGAGAACTTAGTCCATAAATCTGGGGCCTGCGCTTTTGGGGGCAATTGGAAGTATACGACGCTACCAGCAGTTGTCTCGAGAAGCGGTGACACAGTCGGGAACAGAGAAGGGGTCCAGCCACCAGCTATAGGAATCCTCTCATTAGCATATTGCACTTGCGGATGTTCCCGTAACAATAACTTGCGGTCGACTTACCAGCTAATATCAAGAGGTCGGACCGGTATTCGGCACCAGATATAGTGCGAATCCCTGCTGTCTTGCCACTCGCATCCTTGATGAATGAAGAAACTTGACCATATTTCTCGCCTAGCACGAACCGAACACCATTCCTGCGGCATAGATGCATTGCCCAAATACATGCCTTACTAGCCTCGACGAACCCAGCCGTAGAATCGAAAACACCGACGAGTTTCTTCCCCTGGTTCTCATGTCCGAATGGATCCGATTTTTTCTCCCATTCGCCCTCCCTGAAATTGGACTTCGCGCGTTTCTCGTCTTCGGGATCGCCAATCACATATTGAGTCTGGCGCAGACCTTCGCGTAACATATTTGCAAGTGTGACATGCTCGAAGGCCGACAACTGCCCGTCGATGCTCATTCGAAGGAACCCGCAGTTATTCCAGATGAGATCCGTCGGCTTGAGACCATGTGGTAAATGCTCAGGTTTCGAGGACTGGATCTCGTCATTCCACGCATTCCATGTTTTGAGACCTTCGAAAGCAAGACGTTGATATTCAATCTCCTCGCCGTAGCTCATCCGCATGACTTTGTTAAAGTCGGCAGATGCTGCATCCGCTCCATCGGCTGTAGAATAGGCATTGTCTGCATACGGCTGTTTGTCAAGGACTGTAATATCATTATAACCGGCCTGTGAGAGATGCAATGCGCTTGAGACAAGGAGAGATGCTTAGTGATGAAATGTGGCAAGGGGGTGTAGGATGTTACATACCTCGAAAGTCCGAAGACACCGGCGCCTACGACGATAATAGGGCTATCTTTCCTTAACCTTGCTGAGACCATGATTTAATAATCCTAGGTATTATGTCTTTCCGTCTATAGCTGGGTTCGTATCTCTCTATGTAGGACGTCCCATGCTTCGAGATGTTCACTTACTGAGTATCAATTATTTGTAACCGGATGTAACCCATGTACGTTCGTCAAGTTCGGGATCAAGCCGAAAGACGCCTAGTCAGATCTCTTACTCCACCGGAAATGGCCGATATCATGACTTATGAGTAATACAAAGATAAAACACCCATGCATTTATCTCTGTGACATCCAGAACCTTGGAAAATCGTTTCTTCATACCCCCTCACGCCACTCTAGCCTATGTAGAACTGGAGTCGCTGTCACTATGGACCCTGAGTGTGATAGGGGTCAATTACCAGGTATGTAGGTAGATATCTTGCCTATCAATACGTTAGTTTGATAATGATATAACCTTGTAGAGTTCGTTATAACAATTACAAGGTGAAAGCAACACGATAACGCGTCTTGCAACCTGATATTTTATCGTCAGATCCCTTTCCTTTCACGATCCCTAGCGGGCATCATCATATTACCATCGCCCAATTCCGCCTCATTCCTGCGTAATTGCGATGGGGTTCTTTCGAAAGACGTTAGGCGAAAGTCGGCAAGAAGAGTCCCAAGGGCGCGTAGAAGAGCCAACAACAATTAATACAGCAGGTGAAGATGTGTTGATATCTTCCAAAACTAGCAATAAGTTTTACTTCTGGACCCGACCGGGAACCTCGAAAGAAGAGAAGAAACTTGTGCAGAAGTTGGACTTTGCGATCCTCACTTTCTGTTGCTTGACATTCTTCGCTAAGGATTTAGATCGTAACAACATTAATAATGCCTACATTTCTGGTATGAAGGAAGACCTCGGCCTCTATGGCAACGAACTCAATTGGATGGTCACTTGGTTTCAGATTGGATACATTGTTGGTCAAATCCCATCGCAGATTTTGTTAACCAAGATCTCGCCGCGATGGTACCTCCCTGCTGCGGAGTTTCTCTGGGCCTTCTTTGTCTTGTTCATATATAAGTGCCAGAATGCGCAACAGATCTATGCCGTTAGATTCTGTGTTGGCTTTATCGAGGCAGCTAGTTGGCCTGGCTTGCATTTTATGGGTATATACGAAGTATCCGATCATTGAAATTCCATATGCATGCTAACATGTTCATAGTATGATATTTATTTAGCTCCGAGAGCTCCGGCGGGGGGGGGGGGGGGGGGGGGGGGGGGGGGGGGGGGGGGGGGGGGGGGGAGGGGGGGGGGGGGGGGGGGGGGGGGGGAGGGGAGGG
>MU388359.1:57084-75154 GCA_022578535.1 Jackrogersella minutella
TTCCTCTTTCTTTTATTACATATTTCTATTTTTATATTTTTCTTTTTTTTTTTTTTTTTTTTTTTTGCCCCCCCCCCCCCCCCCCCCCCCCCCCCCCCCCTATTTCCTGAAGCGCATGATTGATTATTCCCTTGTGGGCGAGAACGCAACTATGAGCGCATATGCAAACCAAAGTTATTGACTTTGTATAGATTGGAACATGGTATCGAAACCATGAAATCAACAAGAGGGGTGGTATTTTCACAGCCTCTGGTATTGCTGCCACTATGTTCTCTGGCTATATCCAAGCTGGCATATACGACACGATTGATGGGCACTTGGGTATTAGGGGCTGGAGATGGCTCTTTATCATTGGTATGGGATGCCCCTTTTCTCCGTTTTGTTATGTAACTGACGATCGGCAATTATGTTAATTCAATGTAACATATCAGATTTCTTAATCACTTGCCCTATGGTCATCATCGGCTTGATCATTATCCCTAACCCTTTATATGAGAAACGCACTTGGTGGATGACAGAAAAGGAACGCCAGATGTGTATGAAGCGCCTTGAAGTAGATAAACGCAAACCTCTTGGTAGATTCGACCGATCTCTGTTTAAGCGTGTGCTTGGAAGATGGCACTTCTGGGTATTGGTCAGTAATATCATGCCTTAGTCTATCCATCGGTCAGTTTTAACCTGTTAAATCCAGTGTACATGGTTTTCTGTCATGTATTTTGTTTACCAAGCTCCAACCACGTCCACCATGGCACTTTGGCTGAAGGCTGAGAATTACTCGGTAGCGGACGCCAACAACCTACCGACTGTCTACTCAGCTGTTTCGATCGTCTTTATGCTGGTGGCAGGGATCTACAATGATTGGAGGGGCTCTGAAGTTGAGTCTGTGGTCTTAATATGTATGACACAAATCATCTCAGAATCTATGTTGGTCGCATGGAGTCTACCCAAACCTGCCCACTTCTTTGCCTATTACATCGCCGGCACCATACAGTCCCTATTCCCAATCATCGTCAGCTGGACACATAAGGTCTGTTCTGGCGATGCAGAAGAGAGAGCTATCGTAATTGGTGCTCTCAATTCCATCGGGTTGGCCCAGGGTACTTGGTGGAATCAAGTAAGTCCTACTCTTGTTGAATTTCTGCTATATGAGCCCTACTAAACACGTCTACCTTATTAGGTTTTTGTCCCAACAGTCGAAGCACCTCGTTTCTACAGAGGTTATCGTGCTGGGCTTGCTGCCTCTCTCGCACTGTCGGCTTGGCTCCCTGTCGTAATATGGTTCACTCGCCGACAGGAAAGACAAGAGAAAGATCAAAGAATTCAAGGCCAAATCATCGAAGGCTCAGAGCATGGTACTGAGGAAGGTAGAACGTCACTAGATAAGAGACTGGTAGCGGACAGCCTAGCCAAACAAGACAAGGCGAATGAAGCGGGAATTGTGATGTAAATTATTGAATTCATTACCTATAATATCAATATCTCGTTGGTAACTCGGGTTTCAACTCCGTCTCCGTCTCTTGAACATCACTGCTCATTTTCATATCATTTAACCTGACCTAACGTTAGCCTCTCCATACATCTATTTTCTGTTACGGTGTTATTGCAAGCATAGGTTCAGCTATGAAAATACTAGGCGATATCACCTAGAAGTACCTAAGACTAGATACCTTACATATGTACCCGTTGGTCCGTGTGCATCCTTTTTAACGTAGTTGGTCCTTAAAAGGGATTCACACGGACCAACGGGTATGTGCGGGACTTCGCAGGATTTAAACTTGGTACATAAACTGGTTCAGAGATCCTAACATGCCTTCTCCACTCCTGCCTACCTGGAAGCTGACTATTTTTGTCCACTATCTCCACGCGTGGATCTACTAGGAATGGTGTTTACCAATTAAATAGCCCCCAAGTTACACGCATCTGCCCTACCAAGTGTCTTGTTCATATCCTACGTAGTATACATATACACTACTGTAGGTATTCACCTAACTGGAAGAGGACGGTCTGACTACCTTGTTAAGCATCGATCTGCTGTGCTATATGAAAAGAACGGCCCACCGTAGATCGTCATCGGCCAATACTCTCGCGCATCTCGCTATTGCTCTCCCGAAGTAGTTTAAAGACTCCGCCGATTATGCCGTAGGATTGCGGCAACTATATAGCGGTTAGGTAACCTAGCCGCTCTGCCACTGAAGGATGTGGCGAATTATATCAAATGTTTCCAGAATCAATAGGTAGATGCATACGTTCCGCACCTACCGTTGCAAGGTCGCTTGTCGTGCCACCTGTCTGAATAAGACAATCGATAATAAATGGTGTGCCACCCCTCTTACCAAACTTCTGGGAGAGAGTCTTCTTCGCTGACAAAGGTTCGCACCATTCAATCATGAGTTCTGGACAGGATTTGTCGCAATTGCCGGCCTTGCAGCCGCCTGCAGGCGTTGTGTCGAATTTTGTAGACCCGTTCACATTTTACCCCTGGATCCTCGCCATCGGCATCATTACCATGGTGTTGATGACATTCGCTATGTCTATACAAATATATACGAAGGCAATCATTCTGAAATCTATGAAACATGAAGACTGTTAGTGCCGACCCCTGATAGATCTTAGTATGGACTAATATTAAACAGACTTTGCTATTTTTGCCTTGGTATGGAGTTTGGATCTCATGGAGGAGACTTGGAACTAACAGGCTCTCAGGTTGGCTTTCTCATCTGGGACATAATATTTATATATGTCTCGGGACTTGGACTATCACGCAACCAATGGGACATTCGAGCGATTGATACTCCCTACTTCTTATACGTGAGTAATTTGGTCACATCATAATAACGCTCGTTGTATTTACCACTCATAGATGATGAACGTCACCGAAATCATTTATGGACCCTCAATGCTGGCCGCCAAATACTTCGTCCTCGTCCAACTAAAGAGGATATTTTGCCCTACGGGTATGAAGAACTCGGTATGGTGGATCATCCATGGTTTAATCGTCGCAACCGTGGCCTACTACACTGCCTGCTTTTTCACCTTCATTTTTCAATGCTGGCCCCGTGCGGCTATTTGGAACCCGGCTTTGGCACCAGGTGCGACGTGTATTAACTTCAAGGTCGCTACATTGGTTTCTGGTATCATCAACATGATCCTAGACATTGGCATATTCGTTACGCCTCTATGGGCTATTTGGCTTCTCCAGATGCCTATGAACCGAAAAATAGGGGTTATATCAGTATTCGGCGCTGGATTATTGTAAGAGACAGCCCCTGATATCATTAAATGGTCGGCTTCATCTGATTATACTATAGCACTTGTACGATTGCTGTCTTTGGAGTTGCCTTTCGTGTCCCACTCGTTACAGACGATAACTTGACTATGGCCATTGCCAAAGTCGGACTGTTTACGTGAGTATTGATGTACCCGACTTATTGTGCGAAGCTGATATCTAAATAGCTTCTCTGAGTATTTTGGGACGATATTGGTAGGGTGCATGCCACTGTTCCCGAGATTCTGGAGTTACGTGCGCGGAAGAGAGTCGCATAACTCTCGTAATTCAAAGAGTTCGCTCTCAAATTCTCACAATAAAGAGGGGTCGATTTCTTACCGTTCGGCTGGGACTAGACAATCCGTGCAGTCTTCATGCACAACTCCTTTACGCCACGATGCGTACTTAGAATTAGAAGACGGCCAGCAAAACCTGCAGCAGTGGAGAAACGTGGGATACGCTGTATTATGATTATACGTAGATGTTTAAGTTGACAATATTAGTTACACGCCTAGGAGGTACATACTGTTACTGATATGCATTTGCGTCGTATGGGAATTCCGACGATCCGGTAGTGGCTTAAGTCTGGGTACCCAAAATGTCACCTAACGATGATCTTCACAAGGGGCATCAAATCGGCTTAGCGGGCCTCATCCTCCCCAATTGAGCGACGTAGTACTTTTTAGGGAGGCTCGGTTCTTTTTAGCGGCTGATTTCTTGGAGGATTCATGCACTGACAATCCTACATAAGCTATCACAGCTTAAAACATTTCTTGTATTCAATTATTACTTCATACCTTTACAGAAATAACAGTATTCAATCAAAAGCCGCCTAGATAGTTACTCTGCAACCTCGGTCAAGGTACCCTTTTCCTTTTCACATGTTCATACACCCCCGGCTCCGACCGAATCTCTCCACCGCTTGATCGCCATAACTTCCACTCCTACACAGCCCTAAAAGCGATGGCGGGCAGCGTTCTAATCACCGGGGCCAATGGAACCCTCGCAATCCCCGCTGTAGACCATCTACTCAAAAACTACCCTGATTACACAGCCATTCTGACCGTACGAGATGCGTCTGCCGCCGATCCCAACACGCAGAGGTTACGTGAGACGATATCGCGATACCCTGGCGCAAAGGCATCGGTTCAGAAGCTCGACCTCACCAGTCTGGCAGCCGTTCACAATTTTGCTCTTACGCTCTCTGAAGAGATCAAGGCTAAACAGATACCACCCCTAAAGAGCATTATATGCAATGCGTGCTACTGGAACCTTGTCGGCGACCCGGAGCTCACGGGCGACGGGTACGACAAGACATTTCAGGTAAACCACATCGCTCACGTAGCGTTGGTGCTCCGGCTCGTCGACAAGTTTGCACAGGATGGCGGCCGTATTGTGATGTTTTCCAGCGAGGCCCACCAGCCCGGTAGAGCGACGCTAGAGAAGATCCCACCCGCAATACCCGAGGATCTCGATTTACTCGTCAATCCAGTTCCGCATGATGACAAAAGGGCCGCCGGGTTTCATAGATATGGAAACTCCAAGCTAGTCACAACCGCCTGGACATATGCGCTTAATCGATGTCTCGAAAAGGTGAAGAGCTGTCCGTAGAAAGTTCGATAATTTCTTGCTAATGGATTTCAAAGAATCAGAAATTCAGCAAGGTCACGGCCGTTGCCTACAATCCAGGGGGTCTCGTTGACTCGCGTATGTTTCAGAAGAACATATCTTCGTCTCTCAGCCTGTTAATGCAATATGTCATCCTACCTCTATTGCCACTGCTGAAATATAAAAATCCGCAAATGCGCACAGGGGCCGAGTCCGGCGTAGACACCATTGAGCTTGCACTCGATCGCGTGCATTCCGGGGAAAGAGGGTATTTCGAATTATTAGAGAAGGACGAAAGTTCACCTGAGAGCCGAGATGAAGTCAAGCAGCAAAAATTGTGGAAGAAGAGCGCTGAGTGGGCGAAAATTAATAAGCATATTACTGCTCTCCAAGGCGAATTCGAGTAGTTAGTTGGGCAAAAGAAGTTGACTCGGGCACCATTTCTGGTAAGATGAGAACTTCTGAGATTAGCGACTCGGTTTGTTAGACGATCATCGTTTTCGTGACGGAAAAGTATGACAATATGATCATAAATTGCCTATTGTATTTATCAATCACTTGACACGCCTACAATTTCATAAACCAATGAGAATTGACAAGTTTTGATACGAGGGTCTCAGGGTTGGGGTGAACGATAATGTAAAATCTCGTTACGGCGGTCTCCTACTCTAGCGGATCGGATATTTCTATTCCATCATGATAATACTGCGACGGTTATAAATATTTCTTGAATGGTCATAACTTAATACCAATAATACATAACGCCGTAATATGCAGTAGACTGTATCCAAATTTAAGAAAGCACATCTCATCGCTCATTCACCAACCATGATTTGGCCCTTCTCGTCCACTGGTGCACTAAACCCTCGCTAGTCCTTGTCTTCTCACGGTATAGTGATTCCGTTAAAAACTTATATAGATACGTCGAGGCACCGTGGTAGTAGATGCCATGATCGCTGTCCGTAAAAGCACGCCACTGCATCTTGTCAGGGGATACTCCAGCCCCCACAAGCAAATCCAGAAGGGCTGCCGCGTTTTGGTAATGAACATTATCGTCGCCCAACCCGTGCAGAATAGAGAAGCCACCCGCGATATTTTTGAACCCGTCTGCATTGCGTACCGCCGTTCTATTATATCCGTCCGGGTTCATCTGCGACGTCTTCATGTACCTCTCCGTGTACATGCTGTCGTAAAACCGCCAGTCGCTGACAGGCGCCACGATCAGACCAAGTGTGAACACGCCCGAGTCGGCTTCGACAACCTTCGCGGAGAGGTACCCGCCGTACGACCAACCGAAAATGCCAACCTTCGCCGGGTCTATGAAGGAGTTCCGCGAGGCCAGTTCCTGCGCCGCCCAGATCTGGTCCGCGGCCTCGAACTCGCCAAGGTGAGATGCTACAAGCGATCGGAATGCGCGGCCTTTGAAACCGGTGCCTCGGTTGTCGACCGTGTATTGGATGTACTCGAGGTCGGGGTCGGAGGAGATGTATGCGTTCCAGCCAATTGACGCGAAAGACTTGGTTACTTCTTGCGAGTTCGGGCCACCGTAGGGGGTAAAGAGAACGGGGTACTTCTTCGCGGGGTCGAAGTTAGGTGGTAGCCGTTCTTGCACGTTTAGACTATACCCGTCAGGGTGGTCAAGCGAGAAATACGTGATGTTAGGTAAGTTATACTCCTGGAGTTTATTCCACAAGGCTTCGTTCGACGTGATGGTTCGGAGAGGAGTCGTGGTGTCGTTAACGGCGTATAGTTCCTGGTATGGCACATCAGGCCCCGAATAACTAAGGAGGTAGTATCCACCAGCCGAACTAAACGAGGCGCTCCAAACAGCTGGCACTGTGTCGTCGACAAGTCCTTTTGAGTCCAAGGTCGAGTACGAGACAGAGTAAACGTGTGACTCTGTGCTGTGCGCTTGAGTGGACGTGTAGTAGACCAACTCGCGCTCACTGTCGACTTTGAGAATAGACGCTACTTCCCATTCTCCCTTGGTGAGGGCGATAACACTTGATCCGTCGACAGCGTGCAAGTAAATATGTTGCCAGCCCGACTCATCTGAGACGTCGATGTAATATTCTACTGTGGAACCATTGACGGGCCCAACGAACTTGATGCCCATGGTATTGTCGAGCCACCCATCAGTGCCATCTCGTTCGCGAACAACATTGGTGGTAATTGTATCGCCTACATCGACTCGCACATGCTTCGATGTGTCCTGCACGCGGTTGAAAGCGCGGTAAACAACACTACCATGCCCGGATGTGACCCAGGCAATCTCGCCAATGACCAGATCATCGGCAGGGAAAGCGTCAATCGGCACCGACAGCTTTTCTTCCTCGTTGACCCTCAAGAGCGTCAAAGACACAGTGGGGTTAGTGGTGCCGACTTTGGGATACCTCAAATCCAGCGAACGAGGATAGACGGGCGCAATTTCCTGGTTATCCATGAAGTACTGCACAGTGAATGTCTCGACCCCTGTCTCGTTGAAGCTCAAATATGCAAGCACCTCGCCATCTGGGGAGAACCAAATTGCCGAGCGACCAGCAAATATCTCTTCTTCATATACCCAATCCGGCACCCCGTTGAATAAATCCGGGGAACCGTTATCAGTTATCTGAGAAACCGTGCCATTCTTTTTCAAAAATAAGTTGTTTCCGCGCACAAATGCAATCGCATCTCCCGCCGGCGCAAACTCAGCATACTGGATATCGCCAACCTGATCCCCCACTAACGGTGTCAGTTCGCCCGATGTCACGTCCAGGACAGAGTAGTCCGCGAAGTAAGAGTGACGGTACTGCTTCGTGTAGTTTGTCGCAAAGAGAACCTTGGTGAGATCTGGGTGTATCCAGTATTCGACTACATCCTCTGGGATCAGGTCGGCGGCAACGAACGTCGAATTTTCGCCCGTCACGAAGTTCTCGAGGATCAAGGCCCCGCTGTCCGCCGCCGAGATATATTGCCCGTCCTCGCCGCCGGAAAGCCAACTGACGGATATGGAATTGGCGCCGAATTCTTCGCTCACCATCGTTTCGTTCCATGTCAAGATCTTCTCGCCGTTGCCGGTTGGTTGATGCGGTTGGCGCGCTGGTTCAATGGCGACTGCGGGATGGAGTAGCGACGCTCCCGCCAGGAGCCAAGTTAGGAACTCCATGATGTGACCAATTGGGACTTCTAACTTTTCACACGGGCCTAATTGGAATTGGCTCAACGCTCATATAAAGAGGGAGAAATGCATAATCGAGGTCAAATGAGGGGTGCCCCATTGGCCCTTTTTATAAGTATGTTTTTTTTATTATCAACGATGATCTGCTGGAGGCTCGGCGAGCAAGCTCGTGACCGACGCGCAAATTGCGAATCCCAGATTGCTGCCGATTGCTGCCATGCTGTGATACAACCGCGGGGAACGATCAGTGAATCCGAGCTGTAGAGAATATCGGGATTTTTCTTGGTTATTTCCTAGATGCTTATCGCCTTCCTATGTTAGGTATGGAAAAGTTCTCGAACTTTGCTTCCCTGTTGCCTTGGCGACCAGGAACGCCTTTCTGATTCGTATCGTCATATCCCTCATGCTTGGCACACTAGATTAACCAATAGAGATATGACGATATGGAATGTCGTCCGCCCTCGTCCTGGTTACGATAGGTAGTACCTAGGCGGTGATCCGAACTGCCAGATCGAATCAAGTCGCCATTGCTTTTTATCCAGGGTTGCTCCTTTTCCGTACCATTCGATAGCAGTTCGTAAAAGCAACGAAACGAGGATGCCCTTTGCATTTCGACGCAGTTCGCTTATGTTGTATGAATCCGATTACACCAACAAATCACGACATGAAAAATAAGACGGATAAGCATAAACGAGAAAAAAGGCAATATTGAGATCGATTACCTATTGGTGGTTTTTCCTAGCTTAGATGGCTGAAAACGATGTTAGTCGAGTCTCCTTTATTATACCTACTATAGTTCGCTGGTACTAGCATATATGTGATATATGCTCAACGAATCCAACTTCGCACACAACCTTGGCGCTTGACTTTATATACCGGGTTGCCGTGTTTTCAATGTCGCCATTATGGAGGAAGTGTATATTATTATCCGCGACGACGTCTTCAAAGACAGTGAATGAATAAGCCCCACGGTTGGTCAAAGAGTAATAAGCCTAGCGATGGTGTAAATGTAATTTTTAATGGCAGTGTATCCTAGAAAGTCTTCTAGTAATAAATTTATTCATCGCATTATCTTTCCCCAAGCTCTTTCACTGTTATGATATGATATACTCCGTAGTAACGAGTGGATAAATCTTTGATCTACAAGAGGCTAAGGTAAACAAATCGACATTTCAGGGGCTCAGATACCAACTAGGGAACACGAAACGAGATAATGATGCATCAATTTTTTACAAGACATTTAATTCTATTTTTCAAGTCCTTCGTGCGTTTACCTCTTAACCACCTTAGGTATGATTTCGAAATTATCACCGAACGTAATCCCAAAATTATATGTACAGTAAACAGCTGGTGATGGCTGCCTACGTGTATTACCCAAAAGAAATAGCTCTGCATAACAACGTACCTGTTGAGACCCGTCCCTGGACGTTTCTAACATGTCACAACTCCAATCATGATAAGGGAACTCTTGATCATAGTAACAAGTCATTGAAAGCGACTATCTAGTTAAACATCGAGTGATGATAGGTATTCATGATGTGTCACAATTGAGGGAGCACCCGATAGAAATCTGTGTCACTTACACGGTGGGCACTAGCCGCTGAGTTGGATATTTCCCCCTTAAACATTTGACAGGGGGAGATTTTTCCCAGGTAGATACAGGGGAAATATGTTACATCTTTCGGTATGACAGTAGGTAACTGCAGTCTCTATATTCTACTTTAAGCTACGTAGAAAATCTGCAGTATCGAAAAACATCCTCACCCCAATACAGTACACCAACAGATCTTATCAAGAACAAAATCTACCATGGACCAAAACGCACTCGTGCCACCCTACCCCCTCGACGACCTAACTCCTCCACCTGTCCCCCCTAAGCCCACGTCCTCAACACCATGGCGAGAAGGTAGTCACAAGAAGTTAACGCGCAAGCACGTCGCCTTCGCCTCGGACCCCTACGAATTCCTGCGGCACTTCGATACCGTGTTCCTGATCGACGATTCCGCCGCTATGGCAGAGCACTGGGAGCAAGTCGGGTCGGTGCTAGAGCAGATCGCGCCGATCTGCACGGAGTACGACCGCAACGGCATCGACATCTACTTCGTGAACCACCACCCGCGCGGATACCACTTATACGCGGCCATCGGGCACGAACGCGAGCGAGCCGGGTATCTGCACATTGGCAAGGCTACGGGCGAGCCCGACATGCGCGACAACGTGGCGGGGATCTTCAGGGGCGTCGAGCCGGGCGGGAGGTGTCGGCTTGATCATCGACTTAGCGCTATCCTGGACCCATACGTGAAGGAGTACGGGCGGCGTGTTAGAGATGGTGGAAAGCATGGCAAGAATCTGAGGCCGCTGAACATCATCGTGATCACGGCCGGCGTGACGGGCGATAATCCGAACGACACGCTGATCCGGACGGCGCGGGCGATGGATAGCTACGAAGCGCCGCAATACCAAGTCGGCGTGCAATTCTTCCGTGTCGGTGATGACCACAAAGGTAATAAAGCGATGGAATTTGCGGATGATGCTTTAAGCGAGGCGTTAGATATTAGGGATATGGTGGATACCGTGACATGGACAGGCAAGCCGGGAGAGCTGTCCGCGGATGCTGTGCTGAAAGTGGTGTTGGGTGCTGTGGAGCGGTCTATTGACAAGCCGGACTTGTAATATTTCATAAAGTGAGATATTGCGGTGGGGATATTAGAGGGAAGCAAGGTCTGGCAATAAAGAAACTATAGTCATAATCATATCTCATATCCGATAATAGAATTCAAAACATATGACACCGTTTAGATAGCTCATAGCCCTAAAAACTGAAACGCACGTAAGAACTGAGATACCGGAACCAAGGAAGATACGAGTAAGTCAATAGCATTAAGCGTGTTCCAAGCGGCATGCGCGTGAAACCACCAAGGTCGGCCGGTCCCAAGCATTCTAACATATTTAACTGCGGGTGCAGCGCTTCTAGGCCTTTCGGTTCGTCGACGCCCCATTGGAAACTCGATCCCGTGGCCGTTAGCGTTTTGACGCGGTGTTGTAGAGACAGCATGCTGGTGCCGACGCAATCGACGATGAGCTGGCCCGATTTGAAATGATCGACTAATCGCGTGATCAAGCGTTTACCAGCCTCTTCCTCCAAGTACATTAGAAGCCCCTGACAGATGACCACGGTGGGTCGGTCGGCTGGAAGCAGCAGCAGCCATGCATCATCAGTCGCGTCTGCGGCGATCAGACTGTAGTCGCCCTCCGGGTCAGGCATGAGTCTGCGGCGTATCT
This sequence comes from Jackrogersella minutella, assembly GCA_022578535.1. Lineage (NCBI taxonomy): Eukaryota > Fungi > Ascomycota > Sordariomycetes > Xylariales > Hypoxylaceae > Jackrogersella > Jackrogersella minutella. Next base: position 68,400 of record MU388359.1, read on the forward strand.
CGACGACGTCAGGCAGGTCAAGATCAATCCAACGGATCTTAGTCAAATCTGGTTGGAGACGCTGCCACCGAGTATCGAGACCACAGGCTAGGTGGACGACTGTCGCTTCGGGGTTATTTGTTAAGAACTCGACAACCCATCTATCTAGACAAGCGGCCCGAAGCGCGTTTAGAGTAGCCTGTGTGTCGTCGATATGAAATTTGTCGATGTCGTGATCGATCTGATCTAAAACTTCAACGGCGTGTGTGTCATTCAAAATAGGCTGAGGCATCTTAGCATCCCTAGCTCTGGCTATCAATGGCCTCATCAACGTCTCTGACGTGCCTCTCAAGGGAAGCTTGATTATATTGCTGGTTTGCAACGAGGCGGCTGGGTAAGTCGTGTTGACTGAGTCGGTTATATTCTTCAACATGACGCGATCAGTTAGTGCTAATACTCACGATATGTAGTAGGTAATGATATTAAAAAATCAATCATCTATTGCGGTGAAGTTGATGATGAAGAAAATGATAGAATGAGGGAACTGGAATTATTATCAGCGTCTGATTATTACATATAGGTATAGCTACCTACCTAGGTAGATACCATTGCCACCAATTAGATCGGCGGCGTTTCAGGAACACGGCGTATCTGCACTCTAATAGTACCGTGTTACGCATCTACTCGTTGACTTAATAATCGGCTCTCGCAAACTTATACCTACCTACAGACCTTGGCTGTAAGATTTGTTTAAGTGACACATCTTGGGACCTGAGAAGACTAGGTAGAACAGAACTGGTCGGTTCAACCGAGTCTGCAAACAACCTAAGCTACCGAGTCACTGTGGACCTCACCAGCTGACCCATATTGGAAGAGATCAACGTGGCTAAAGTGGCGGGAAAGTGGCGCTGCCTCCATCTACCGTAGCCTCCACGGGTTAGCTGCTTAGGTCCACAGTGCCTCGATAGTTGAGGTTGTCTGCAGCCTTTTGAAGAGTCAGTTCTTCCAATGTACCTACTAGATGCACAGACCACCCGATAAGCCCCCCGCCCACTAGAATTTCCCTGCTACAATTGGTTGTTTACAGCAAGATCGTACTAGTATTTTATATTTTATTTTGTATTGATTTGATTCGTTCGTCACTGAACAACTTCTGCCTGTTGGGTCTAGGTAACTTTGTTCACTTTCACTTTCACTTTCACTTTCACTTTCACTTCTCTTTGTCAAGGCGAGAAATAACATGCAATTGAGACTATTCTAAAATATTACAATGTCTAAACCGGACTTCTATTATATTCACACTTTCGACTTATATCCTTCCGACTTAAATACCCATGACACAGCATGTCGACCTTCAACGGCATCATTCATGAATTCCCTGATATAAGAATTGACTTCTTTCGCGGGTTCAAGCATCGGCCTCCGCTGGCTTGCTTCTTAAGCCACGTGCATAGTGATCATCTCGCTGGCCTAGATAAACTCAGAAGCCCCTTGTATGCCAATTCTATTCTATTCTATGTCATGCTAAACACCTCCACTATCAAGAGTGTCGCTGATTATGACTTGTATAGCGTTTATTGTTCAGGCGCAACTAGGGAGATTCTGCTTCGCCTTGAGAAGTACCCTTGTCGGCTGAACTATGCTAATGGGATATTTGAGGATCCGCGGATGCAGACCTATAAGCATCTTGCCAAAGTATTGAAGCCCATTCCTCTTGATACACCCGCCGAGATTGAACTAGAGCCTGGCAAGAACATCCAAGTTACTCTCTTGGATGCGAACCACTGTGCTGGCGCTGTGATGTTTCGTACGCCAACTCAAATTCCTTGCTCAAGTTAGTATTAATTTCCTTTATAGTAGTTGAGGGTGACAACAAGGCCGTCTTGTACACTGGGGACATCAGGAGCGAACCCTGGTGGGTCAATTCTATTGCTAGGAATCCTAGCGTCGTCGAGTACTCAACTGGATTGAAAATACTTGACCGCATTTACCTTGACACTTCGATGTTGGACGACTTCCCTTTGCAGACGAAGGCCGAGGGACTTCGCGAGCTTCTCGAGCAGGTAGCACGCTATCCCAAAGAAACAGTATTTTGCATGCAAGCCTGGACTTACGGGTAAGACTATATGTTTATATCTCTCGTTTCATCTAATAAAATCGTAGATATGAAGAGGTCTGGTGTGCTCTTTCAAAGGCTTTAAACTCCAAGGTATTCGCATCTCATTCTTATTGCAGCTCAACTGAATTAACAACACTCCAAGATACACGTCGATAAGTATAAGATGCGCGTTTACAAATCTCTCGCTACGAAATCTTCTGATGATCGCTTCGCCGCTCAAACTCACTTAACCAAAGAAGCCCCCTATCTTGTAGGCTTCACCTGTGGCAACAGTCAACGCGAAGGATGTTTGACACTAGACGAAAATGTACGTATCCACAGCTGCGAAAAGGGGATGGGTTGCAGCGTTATGAAAACCAAGCCAATCGTCTGGATCAAACCTATCGTCGCGCACCTCAAGGATGGACGAGACATGATTGAAGTTGGTATCGGCGGTGGCGGTGACGATCTTACACAAAAGCCAAGTCTTGGGGCTGATGATATTCTAGCCTTGATCAAGATGTAAGTCTTATAAGTTACGGTTACTCGATGCTTACATGCTTACAATTCACAGGATCAGCGAGAAAAATAAAGTGATGAGCAAATTGGAAACGGAAACTATACGAATTCTTAAAAAATTACTCGTCGCCTCCAGGGACATTAATCTTGATATTGATATATTCGATTTCACAGAAATGGATTCTATTGCGGATATACTCAAATCACTCGTTAAGAAGGCGAATGCGACTCATAGCTCACTAAAGAAGCCCGAAGCAAGCGATCATCACAACGCACTACCAAGACGGATCGCCTTTCCATACGCTCGACATTCATCACTGCCTGAGCTTCGGCATTTTGTTGAGACTTTCAGACCAAAGGACATCTGGCCATGCACTGTAGATCCGGGTCATTGGATGGAGAGAGATACCACCATACAAGGGCTGTTCGGAGATATATGTACAGGCGATGTCTTCGAGCATGACATATGGATGAACCAGCGGGAGGAGTTGCAAAGACAGCTGAACGAGAAATGTGAACCTGAGGAGGAAAACGAAGCTGAGACCCAACCGACTACAGTGCCTCATCTAGGACTTCCCTCTAGCCCGATTATTTCACAAATTACACTATCACAAGGTCTTAATCCACAATCCACTCAGGGGGGAAATAAATCACCACATTCACCTCCGACCCAAGCAAGTAAACGCGATTACGACTCCTTCCGAAATAACGAAGATGCAAACATTGAATCCGAAGATGAGGAAGAGTTAACCCTCCAAGACTCGCAAGCTTCCACAATATCTACTCAGGCCTACGAGAGAAGACTACGTGCCTTCCAAGCAGCCCAAGCCAATATAAACGGCGATGGCGTTTGGAATACTATTAACCTCATATCTACGACAGATAATCATAGCACCATGGAACCTGAGTTAGGGGAGACAAGCACAATCATAGTAGGTACTCACAGACTCACATAAGGGGAAAGCTATGTACGCATCGGATCGGCGTTCCGGGGCTGTAGTCATAAATACCACACAGGTACCTATGTAGACACAACACTTTTTTTTACCTTAAAGAAAATAATTGACAAAAGTATCATAATTCATCTGATTTTCATATCTTCCTCAGCCTAAAGTCAAATATGCACGCTAACTCATTCTACCCACCCTTGGATGCTACGACACCTTTAGATGCAACTCACACCCATTCTCACGTGGATTCACATAAGCCCACAATCCCTAACATGACGCTCTCTCCCCATTTCCGACTCATCATCGCTCGACCAGGAACTCACCCCCTAAGCCAGTTTCTTATCGATCTTGACGAGCAGCACACCTTCGCTTTCCGTGCCTTCCTGGTCTAGGAGATGCACAAAACGGTAGCCGGTACGCAGGCGATCGAGCCTGACGCAGGCCCACGCGGCAAGGTCGTCGCGCCCGATCTCGTCGTCCTTTACGAGGAAGCGCACGAACGCCAACTCCGGGACGACGCCGGAAACGCCCTTAGCCACAGCCAACACCTCCGACTTGAAGTCCGGATGAACGCCACGTTGTGTCTTGGTGTGCGCCTTGTATTCGCCTTCTTTAGCCCTGGTCGAAGTAGGTGAAGCCTTCGAGGTATTCGTGCCGGCGTGGGAGATAGTCAGATGTTCATCGTACGGTGGCTCCGTGTGGAGTTCAACTTTGACATATGGCTTGAACCCACTCTCTTTGTCGTCTTTCTCGGGTAATGGCAGATTCTGTGCTGCTAGGACAGTGATATTGAGGTCCAGAGTCTGGTGCAGGATCGTTTCGGAAGCGGGGACAGGCGCTACCGTCTCTTCCTTCTTCCCCTCGTCGTCTCCATCCGTAGTCCCAACAACGACGGGCTTTCTCCCGCGGTACCCCTCAGGTTTGAGCACGTAGCCTCCCGTGCCAACGAACATGCCCTCGTTGAGCATCATGCCTTCGTCCCACTTTTGCCAGTTGAGCGCGACGATCTGAATGCCCTTCCTCCAGAACGTCTCCGGATCTAGGTTCGACGAGCCGATCCGCATGCCCGAGGGATAAGTTCGCATCAGATACTCTCGGTTGTGCTCAAATAATTGTGCTGCCTCGCTCTCGTGGATCTCAGCCACTCCCCCCTCGGACAGCGAGAATATATGGGTTGGCATCTTAGCCTCAGGTTGGGATAAGGATTTGAACGATACACCCCGCGTGTATACCCCCAGAGCAGATAGAGCCTGGATGATCTTAGAGGCCTTCTTGACCTTCTGCTGTGCGGCAGTCTTCGACTTCGGGTCACCTTTGGTCTCGGGCGGGCTCGTAGACTCTTCCTCAGCTTTTAACGCAGGAGCATCAGATGGCGCATACTTAACCTTGACGAGGATCTTGCGACGTAGGTCGCCTGGGGCCGGGAGGAATTTAGCGTCGTCGTCGGGGTGAGGTAGTAGGAGGTCAGCCCAGACCTCCCTAATGATGCGAACCATGGCTTCTTGTTGGGGTTGACTGCAATGAACCTCTAAACTGACGATAAGAGGGAGATCCGTCACGACAAACGCGCTTTCCTTGATAGCTTCGCAGACCTCACGGAACGATATTTCCTTCGTGAGCGTGTAGCCGTGCAAGACCCTAGGTTCAACCGCGATCGCTTGCGGACTCGGTGACTTCTTCAACGGGGCGGTCTCCCTCCTAGAAGTCGACGCTTCTTCTTTTTCCTTCTTCTTGGTGGCAGGCACCGCTTCCGCGACACCCTTGCCCGTGATCCGCTTGCCTAGCGACGTCTTCTCGAGCCTGCTAGTAAGGGAGCCGGGCAGCTTAGAGGCGAGCTTCTCCCTGCGGCTCGCTTTCCTGATAGCCTTAATCTCCTTGGCGTCCTCATCCACGGAGCTATCGGAACTACTGTCTGAGGACTCGACGTCGGAGTCATCGCCATTCCAGACGTCGATCTCAACACACCGGCACCCGCGCAGCAGGACGTTGCGGTATGCGTCGGCATTGGAGTCGCTGCTGAGTTGGTTGCCTGTTAGGTAAGTATTATGGCTTGAGCTGATATAATAGCTAGCTAGCGGGTACGACAAGTCCTGGTCTAGTGGTGGAGCTAGCGCGTCGGTCGCCGAGGATGTCATGTAACGCAAGAACCCAGCTAAGTCAAGCAGGTCATGCGCGGCCATTTCGGCCGACGAAGGGTCCGTGACCTTGTCCGCCTGCCTGTGGTGTAGAAACTCGACAATGGTGTCCTTGTGCCATTGCTTATCTGTGGACGAGGCGTGTGCGGCGTATATCTGTTCCAAATATTTTAACGTGGTCGATTTGATTTCGGCAATAGTTCGATCTTCTGCACCCGGCTGGCCACCGCCGCCGCCACCTTGGTGGGCTGACTCGTTTGTCGAAAGAGGTGTTTTCTCCGCCATGATACCTAAAGACGCTATTTACACCCAGGCCCACATAAAACACTCGCCTTCTTCTGAGAAGAATATTGTGATAGATTCGGTTAGATTCGTTTTGAGGAAGGATGATGTTTTCAAAGAAAGAGAAAAAAGGATTGATAATATATAACAGAACAATATGTACAGTTCCCGAAGAGGACAAAGAGTCAACAAAATCACTTATTCATTCTTGTATCCCTGTGAGATAACCAGGTGTGACGTCTCACAGTCCTGCCAGCGAACCTGATTCAGTCCAAGGCTTTTAGCGAGTCGCTTTTCGCTATGAACGCCCCACTGGTTTGCTACCTGAACGAGGGGGAGGAGGGGGGGCTTAGGCCACTGAGGCTTGAGCAGGAGAGAAAGATGAAACGTCGCCGACAGAAGGTTTTCATCTACTTGGGTGGGGGTTCAAATATCAAGGAGTTGAATTGATAGGTTTTACTTAGTATTTTTAGTGTAGTACATTATTTTATTTTATTTGTGTTAATTCTTTCAATTAATGTGGTTGTTGTTGTTGTTCAAGTTTAGATTGCGTGACTAGCGCTCGTTAGCAAACATTTGAACCCTCAAGTCATATGTATCTACCAGTACGGATAGAGGTACTTATGTATTTTATAAGGTTAAAAGAGTTACCCGATTAAACGACAAAGGGTAGCCCATGCCTATTTAGGTACATGTATTTATCTCAATGGGGCCATTCAGACCAGAATGTTTCACGAAACGCTTAGCCACAGGGCTCAGCCACATATTCAGGTATTCTGGTCCGAGCTTATG